>VUQH01080641.1:85329-103375 GCA_015106775.1 Etroplus canarensis | reverse complement strand
TTCTAACAGACCACCAAAAGCACAACCCCATTCCAAAAATGTTGGGATGCTGCATAAAATAAAAATAAAAACACAACGCAATGATTTGCAAATCTCATTCTTCTTCAGCCATGCTGCTGGAATAGCTGCAGGACGTGGTTTAGCATCATCTTGCTGAAATATGCAAGACGTGGTCTGGAGGGGAGCAGATGTTGCTCTAAAACCTGTATCTACCTTTCAGCATTGATGGAGCCTTTCCAGATGTGCAGGCTGACAGAACCATAGGCACTAATGCACCTCCATACCATCAGAGATGCTTTGAACTGAGTGCTGATAACAAGCTGGATGGTCCCTCTCCTCTTTAGTCCAGAGGACACAGCGTCCATCATGTCCAAAAAAGAATGTCAAATGTCCACTGGTCTGAGCACAGAACAGTTGTCCACTTTGTCTCAGTCCATTTTGAATGATCTTTAGTCCAGAGAAAATGGCAGCATTTCTGGATCATGTCCACAAATGTCTTCTTCTTTGCATGATAGAGCTTTAACCTGCATGTGTGGACGGCACGGCCAGCTGTGTCCACAGACGATGATTTGTGGAAGCGTTCCTGAGTCCATGCAAATCATTGCATTGTGTTTTTATTGATATTTGAAGCAGCACCCAGGCCTTTTTGGAAAAGGGGTTGTAAATGATGAACCTGCATATAAACATAATTAGTATTTGAAACCAGATTTCTCATGGTAACCCACACCCTCCCCTCGGCGCACTCCACATCTCACGGTGTGCCTTCAAAGGCCGAGGCTTTTGGTGAAGTAATTAGACTGGAAACATCTGTTTAACAGGTATCTCAGCGACACAGCTGAATATTCCTCTCTTCAATATTCTGTGGCCTGAAACATGTCATGGGTGAGTTAAGCAGATTTGCGGCGCCAACCAGATGACAGTTTCAGTCATTAAACAGTCTCATTAACCCCAGCAGAGAGCAGCAGCTCTGCACACATGTCGCATCGAGGAAGCTGGATTTCTTCTTTTGCTTTTTTTAATGATCAGATTTCTGCCACAAAGTGCTTCTGCGTTTCAAAGGGGCTGTCAAATTGTGTCTCGTTAGAGTTTAAATGAGGCTTACCCTCCATTGAGGCAGCGTCGTAGAGAGTAGGAAGCTCCTCCCCCACAGGTTCGAGAGCAGTCGCTCCAGGGGCCCCAGGCGTCCCACCCAATGTCCCTGTCTTCATCGGAGCGGGTCGTCCTGGATGCCTAAGGAGGACAAACAGCAACACAAAGGTCACTCAGAGTGGACATTCACACGCATTCACACCAAGCATGTTCTGAAGAAACGAAAGCCATTTCTCTGCTGATGCAAAATGTTCGTACCCGCAGGTTTCATGTTACTTTTCTGTCATTTTTCTAAACATCATTTTTCAAAATTTTGTCCTCGGTTGATCCTTGATGTTACATTGCTGTGCAATAATATTTATTTTTTACCCTGTACAATTTTCTTACAGATATTTTCCAGATATAAAGTTTAAATTTTTTTGCTATATCTATCTTAGGTTCCCTTTTTTCTATAGTTCCATTTTCTCTTAATATATTGTCATCAAGGCCCAGCTACGCTGGACAGGCCATGTGATATGTATGGACAGTACACGCATGCCACGCCAGCTATTATACGGCACCCTCACTCATGGCCGCGGGAAAACTGGACGCCCCAAGAAGAGATATAAAGACTGCGTCAAAGACAACCTTAAGTACTGTGACATCCCACCAGCACAGCTAGAAACCAGGGCTCAAGATAGAGTTGGCTGGTGTGCCATCATCAGTGAAGCCTTTAACACCTTCGAGAAAACCAGGCGCAAAAAAATTGCCTGAACAGTGTCCACACTGTTCCAGAATGTGTGCCTCCAGGATAGGGCTCCATAGCCATCTATGAACGCACAAGTGAAGTCTACACAGCAATGATGACCTCATCGTAACCGATGATCAACCCACACAAGGACATGCAAATGAATTTTCCAATAATGATGTCTTAGAGCCAATGCAACATCCATGAAAGTGGAAAGATTGGTTTCTTTTATCTTTTAGCTCTTTCTGCTTCTGCAAAGAACTATCAAATTACTGTCATTGGAGTAAATGGTTGGATGCCCAGCTGAGCTGTCCTTATAGCACATTTATAGGCTATATACATGTCTTGCTATAATGGCGTCAAAGATTATCTTCCCTACTGACAGGCCTATGTTGCAGATAATACCACAGCATCTCAAAAAAACATATCCTCCTATCAGAAGTCCATTACAAGCACTCTGCATGTAAAGAGTGAAGGAATTGTCTGCTTAAAAGTGGTCTTGTGTGCTTCACAAATAAAAAAAACATGACTGAAAATCTGATTTCTCTTTCTCTCTGTTCGTTAACAAAGCCTTTCCATTACATCACACTTGGAAATGTATATGGTATACTGTGTATGCTGGGTTTCCTTCCATGTTTGATTTGCTGTGACTAAAGCAAGCCTTTCATCAGCTCATTCTGAAGTTCTGAAACTATTACTTTATGGGCCAGTGTGTGTGGAGAATGGAGACCCAAATGCAAGACTCCAGGAAGCAAGATGAGTAGAACAAAAGATAAGCTTTAATAACTGAAAACTCCTTTAAACAACCAAGTACACAGAGCAGAAACCAAGCATGAAAGCATGGGGAACTGGAATACACACACACGCACACTGACTGGAGGGTCACAGCCTAATGACCAACAAACAACAGGAGGGAGAGAAGCATGGGTGGCAACAATCAAGGACAGGAAGTAAAACATAACTGGTATCAAAGTAAAACAGGAAGTGAGAAATATCTAGAATGCAAACACAAGACTGAACATGACAGATGACCATAAACACAAGAGGATCAGACTGAGGAGACACAGAGGGAACTAATGACAAACTAAACACAGGCAGCAGTTAGAACTGAGGCAGAGGAGACCTAGGGGGAGCTAATAAAGCACAGAGAGACCAAGAACTAAAATATAATAAGAGCAAAAGCTCAGAATACCAAAGACAAAGACATGCATGGGAAACAGGAAACACTCAAACTGCTACAGACTCAACGCAGGGAAACAGGAGGAAGACAAGACACAAACCCTAAGGAAACAAACTTAAACTAACTCAGTAGACCCCACTCAGAACTACAACTTAAGTGCAATATACTGAAATAGATAGCAGAATGGAAGATGTAATTAGAACAGAGGATCAGAATCCTAACTGAAGAGCTGCAATAAATAATGCTACAAATATATACTGAGAGTACAAAACTAGGACACAAAACAAAAAGGACCATGACAGTTGTTGGCTAATCAGAAACTCAGCAAGTTCCATTTTTTCCTATATAGAGAAATTTTCAAACGGTACAATAGGATTGTAAGCTCTTCTTGTGAAATTTTAGCTTGGATAAAATCATTAACACTGTTATGCTGATACTGTGGCATACACTAGTCTTAGTAGGTATCACACACAAGAACATAATTATTGTGAAGGGACAAGGGGAAGTGAGTTCCTGGCGGGTGGAACGTGTTTTGTTGTTAATATTTACTTACCCTGAGGTTTTGGCGTGAGTGGAAAATGGTGGAAGAAAAATAAAATTCCAGAGACGATCGCTTGCTTCTCATCTCTTTCTCATCAACCTACACATTGGTGACCCCAACGTTCGAAGCATGTCGGTAGAGAGCACTTTGTCTGCTGCCACTGCGACTGCACCAGCTGTTTTTGCGGCTACCGTCAAACTCCCGGACTTCTGGAAACACGACCTGGAGCCGTGGTTCCACCACGTCGAGGTCCAGTTCCACCTGTGTGGCATAAGCACGGATGACACCAAATATTTCCACATCGTCACAGCTTTGGATTCGGCCACTACACGCAGGTTAATGGGCCTGCTTCGGGACCCGCCTCATGCCAACAAGTACGCAGCACTGAAGAAGGAGTTACTTCATCTGTACCAGCTCTCGGATATGGAGCAAGTCGATCGCCTGTTGTCTCTAGCCGGTTTAGGGGTTAGCGGGCCATCTGAGCTTATGGTGAATATGTTAGTGCTCCTGGGCTTCGGTGACACTTCATTTCTTTTCACCCACCTGTTCCTGCGCCAACTCCCGCTTCCGGTGTGTACTGCCCTGACCATCTCTCCACTGATCCGTACTAAAGATTACAGGGGTCTGGCTGAAGAAGCAAACAGACTTTTACTGGCATCCCGACAGTTTTCAGTGCAGTCCCTGTTGCCAGGTGGGCCTGCTATTGATGACCCTGTGGATGTGGCTGCTGTCACGGAGCGCTGGAGGAAAGAGAGCAGCCTGTGTTTTTACCACCGCCTCTTTGGAGTGAAAGCCTGATGTTGTGTCCCACTCTGTTCTTTTCCGCAGCTGGGAAATGAGAGGGCTGGTGCTCGCTAGCAGCTGCGTGTGCCAACAACAACTGTAAGCTGTTTTTCATTGAGGACGTTGCTTCAAGATGACATTTTCTCATGAATTCAGGGGCACAGCGGGCACAGCGGAGCATCATGTCTGCATCCTCTGTGGACACTTTGGGACATGGACAGGGGCCACCGCCGGATGCATCCGCACCTTTGGCACCAGGTTCATGACTGTGTTCTTTAAGGGGCGGGAGTTTAGCTGGGACTTTGTAGTAGCTATACGTGGGTGTCACGGTTCGGGGTTCCCTTCGATTTGACATCTGATAGGGGCCACAGTTCACTTCAGAGCTGCGGCATGCTGTAGCTGGGAGACTGGGGGTTAAACTTCACCGGATCACTGCTTACAACCCACAAGCCAACGGACTGTGCGAGCGGTTTCATTGTACTAGAAGCCTGCCCTCCGTGCGTTGCTAGTGGACAGCGGCTGGGTAGACAGGCTGCCCTGGGATTTGTTGGGCCTTCGCTCCGCCTCTAAGGAGGACCTGCACTGCTCCCCTGCTCAGTTGGTTTTGGGTCAGACAGTCCCCGGGGAGTTCCTTCCTAGTGTCCTGGGTTTAGGCCCCAGTGTGGCGGGGAGGTCAAGTGTCCGGGGGGGGGCTAGAATTTTCACGCCTGTAGCAGCGCACCACTGCCTTCCACAGTAATACATTCCCAAGGCCCTTATGTTGACAAAGTATATTTTATCCGACATGATGCAGGTGGGACAGAAGTCTTTTCTGGTTGAGATAGGGACTGGTCAGGACCGGATCATTTGAAGCCTCCTCATGTGCTCCAGGAGGACGGGGTGGAGCTGGCTCACCCTGCCCACTGGGGCAGCCCTCCCAATCCTCTCGGATCTCGGAGCCTTTGCCCATTTGTGCCTCACTGTGATTAGGTTCAGTTGATGGGGTAGAGAGGTTAGATTGCCTAAGCGGTTTACATGAGGTTTATGTTACACATTACTATTTTGTTATTCTTTTTATTAATGTTTTTCTGTGCTGGTGCATGTGTTTTTGGTGTGTTCTGGGGGGGCCTGAGTGGCATACACTAGTTGGAGCTTCCAAACAGGAGGAGAAGAGAAAGACCACAAAGAAGATTCATGGATGTAGTGAAGGAGGACATGCAGAGGGTTGGTATGAGGGAAGAGGATGCAAGGGATAGGCTGAGATGGAGGCAGATGATCCACCATGGCGACCCCTAATGGGAGCAGCCAAAAGAAGAAGATCTCTTAATATGATGTGCAGTGTGTCCATGAAAAAAATTGGAGGAAACAAGACAAGTGGAGGACAAAAGAAAAAGTGGCAGGCCAAAAAAAAAAAGAAAAAAGTATCTGCATCAGATGAACAGTATCTGAAAGTCAGTTCCTCAAGAAATAGGAAAAAATCTAGCAAACACCTGACATAGGACCTGAGAGATGCATCTGACCTTTAAAGTAATTCGTTCACTGAAACCTCATCAGAGGTGGTCTCAGTGGAAGGGTGGCTGTCAATAAGACATTCTTAAGGAAGTGAAACAGGAATAAAAGACTGATGTATGTCAAGTTACACAAGAACTGGACTAACAATCAGTCTTACGGAGTCATGAATGGACCTGAACATTACTGCAGCAGTGTGGGATCGTGACAGAGAACAGAACACAAGGCAGAAAACATTGAAAAAATATCTTTGGTCTCTCCATCAAGAAGCCTGTAAAACTATTCCTGAAGATTACTTAAAGAAATGACAAGAAAGCTTGGCTATGAGACTTCAAGCCATATTAAAGAGTAAAGGCAGTTGCATCAGCTACTGACTTTCAAGCTTGTTAGAATAATACAAACTCCTCTTCTTCTTCTTCTTTCGCCTGCTCCCGTTAGGGGTCGCCACAGCGGATTATGAATCCGCATATTTGATTTGACAAAGTTTTTATGCCGGATGCCCTTCCTGACACAACCCTCACCATTTACCCGGGCTTGGGACCGGCACTAGGAGTACACTGGCTTGTGGGCCCCTGTGGCTGGTTTTAGAATAGTACAAACTCTGATTTCCGTTATATTCTGTATATCCATTTATGATTGCAAGTTTTTCAATAAATTTTTGCACGTATTTCACATTTGCCTAGAAGCATATAAAAATTAGGAGTGTCTTGAAATTTTTGCACAGTGCTCCAAGTTAACAACTTGGGGGGCACAAAATAATTTATGATAAGTTCACAATGTCCTCAGACATGGTAACCAAATAGTTGAAAGAAATTAAGTCTGCCAGCTAGTTAAGGCAGAATATTCAAGGTTTACTCAGGGAACAGAGTGTTTCATCCTCCAATCGGAAGGTTGGTGGTTTGATCCCTATCTCCTCCAGTCCATACACCAAAGTAGCTTTGAGCAAGACACTGAACCCCAAAGTGCTGCCAATGCATCCAGTGGAGTGTGTGTAAGCATTAGGTAAACCTGCTTAAAGGCATAGAATAAACCACTGTCTGAATGGCTGAATGAAGCTTGTGATAAAATTGCTTAGTTAGAGTAGAAAAGTTCCTGTCTTCTTTTTCTTCTTCTTCTTTCGGCTGCTCCCCATTAAGGGTCGCCACAGCGGATCATCTGCCTCCATCTCATCCTATCCCTTGCATCCTCTTCCCTCACACCAACCTTTCCCCCTCTCCCCCTCCTTGGTCTTCGGCCAACAGTAGCATAGTTTCCACCGGCACCCTGTTGGCTAACGGCACCAGAAGCGGTCGTTGTTAACCCGGGCCGCGACCGATCCGGTATGGAAGTCGTGTTGTGAATCCGCATATTTGGTTTGGCAAAGTTTTTACGCCAGATGCCCTTCCTGACACAACCCTCGCCATTTACCTGGGCTTGGGACCGGCACTAGGACTACACTGGCTTGTGGGCCCCTGTGGCTGGTTTTACTCCTCAGTTTTTTTCACATTTATTTTCCACATTTGTTCAGAGTGAAGAACACACGGTCTGAAGGCCCAACTCCACTCACTGCTGTTGCAAGTAATGTGCAGAATTCTGTTTATGCAACCTAACAACACTTAATGACCTACTGACAACAACTAAAGCCAATTAACAGACATGAAGAGGACCTCTCCTTCTGGGAGTGAAAAAAGAAAGAAGAGGAGGAAGCCCAATGTGTTAAAATCTCCTTGACTGAGTGGATTGTGTGTGGCTGGAGTCTGAATCAGGACACTGGCATCCATCTTGTTACTGGTTGGAAGGCCCCCCCTCTGCTTTTTGCCTTGGGCCCCAACAGACTCTACTATCACCCCTGATAGCGTGACTGTAAACAGACAATTACCCAGAGGGGTTGCAGACAGTTTGATGTAGTTTGAGGCATGTGCTTTCTGATTAAAGCATGAGTACGTCTACTTGTTTCCTGGAGTCCTTATATAGCCTGGGTTTTAAAAGAATTGCTGGCTTGGTTTTTAACAAATACCTGAGATGTCAAAGTTTGACGACTTACTGTGCAACATGAAACTGAATAACTAAACTCAGCATCAGCTGTGAGCTTTTAGTAGCTGTTAGCAGATTGCTATTAGCCGTACGTAACACACATACCCTGCTGTCACGATAAATCTCTACACAAGCCAATCAGGCATTACAACACATTTAAGATACTACAGAAAATCAACTTGGCAGTCCACCTATTCAGCAGAAGGTCTAACACCAACTTCAGACCACAGTGTAGATTGTATGAAGCTTGAAAACCAAGTTTATAGGGACTGCAGAAGAATAGGTCTCTTTCCAATCTCTTAAATTAAGATATACTGCATATTTTGAAAATGTTTAAACCTATAGAAAAAAGTTGCCTTTGAACCTGACTTGAGCAGTGCTTCTTCTTCCAGCTGTAGCCCATTAGGGGTCACCACAGCGGATCATCTGTCTTCATCTTGTCGTAGTCCTTGCATCCTCTTCTGTCAATCCAGTCCTTTGTATGTCTTCCTTTACTACATCCATGAACCTCATCTGAGATCTTCCTGTTTACCTCATCTGTCAACCTGTCAACCCTTGGAAAACAAGAAGGTGCTCAGAGCTGATCACTGATGTAATCCCACCCCACTTTGAACCCATCTGTCACTGTCCTCCTACATGTCCTGCACCACCTTCACATACTTCTCTGCCACTCCTGACTTCTCTAAACAATGCTACAAGTTTCTCTCTTGGCACCCTATCATATGCTTTCTCTAGATCCAGAAAGAGACAGTACAATGCCTTCTGGCTGTCTCTGAACAGTACTCCTCCATAAACACTCTCAAAGCAAACCTTGTACCTGTAGTACTTTTTCTCACCCTAAAGCCATACTGCTGCTCTTTTATTGTAACCTCTCTTCTTAACCTAGTTTCAACAACCCTTTCCCATATCTTCATGGTTTGGTTTATCAACTTTATCACTCTGTAGTTGCTACAGTCCTGCATCTCACCCTTATCCTTAGTACCGGTGTACTTCTTCTCCATTCCTCAGGCATCTTCTCCCTTTCCAAAAATTATGTTAAACAATCTGGTTATAAAGTCCACTGCCCTCTCTTCTAGACATCTCCATACCTCCACAGGTATGCCATCTGGACCAACTGCCTTTCCAGTCTTTATCATCTTCATAACTGCCCTCACTTCCTCCTTACCAATACTCTGCACGTCCTGATTCCTCACCTTCCCTCCCTCTGACCTCCTCTCTCTCTCATTTTCCTCATTCATCAGCTCCTCAAAGTACTCCCTCCATCTTCTCAATGCACTCTCTTCATTTATTAGTACATTTCCATCTCTATCCTCCTTCTTCTTCTTCTTCTTCTTCTTCTTTTGGCTGCTCCTGCTACTATTGGAGAAGAAGCTTTGTATTAAAAACTGTCATCTATAAAAATAAAACAAAAAAATCATGCATTGTTTGTGTTTCTTTGTGATCACTGATAGGCAGAACAGGAAAGAGCGTCTTTTACAGAAGAAATGGTCGCACATTGAACCTCACCTGATTGGTCCTCTGGATGAGAAGGAGGTCTCTCTGAAGGTAAATGACCTTATCAGTAAAGACTGTAATTACAGATTTTATTCCCTGACAACTGCTAAGTAAACAATTCTGTGACACAAGACACAATGAGACTGTAATCTTTCAAATTAGGAAAACACATTAAATGAGGCCAGTATGCTAGAAAAATGTAAGTGTATGTGTTTGTGTAAAATTAAATAAAACCAAAACTGAGTGTAGCACTGGTACAGGAAGGTCAAGATTTGAGCTTGCATCGCTGTCCCAGGGCATCAGCTGATAACAGCTGATCTGGATGCTTCTGTAAACTGCTTTGCAACTCACCTTTGATCCAGCTACACCTGGAATAAAGGTGAATGTCATGTCTGTTCTCATTGATGCCTACTTTATCATGTACCATTCTCTTGTTGCTCATTGGGTCTTGTCCCAGAACAGGACAGGGCTGGTTTTAGCCTGCTATGTTTGGGTAGCTTGGTTCTTTTATAGAGTCATTGGGTGAGACAAAAATCAGAGGTTAGAGCAGAGAACTAATTCAGGTTTCTGGTTTGAGTCCCTGTTCTGAGAGTCAAAGCAAGATGAAACTAATCAGTGAATAAAGTTAATATTTACTGAAGCAAAATATTATGTTTAAATGTCTCACCCTCTGAATGTAAATATAAGTGTCTTTTCAGATGAAAACTAAAAGTATTCAGTGGCGAATAGAAATAAAAAGTTCAAAGTGGGATTTTGACTGCATCCTAGGTTACTGGCCACTCACCCGGTGTTATTTAGGGCTGTCAGTATACCAGGTTTTTCTCTACGTGATTGAAATAGTGTTCACATTAAAGATGAGTAGATGTATAGCATAGATAATTTTCAAAAAAGAATAGCGTTATCTGTAAAGTGGGTGTTTTGTCTATATATGTAAAAATGGAGCTATTACTTCAACAATAATGAGAATGTTTTTATGATATTACATGTGATGCTAACATGTATTTTTTTAAATATCATGTTTAATTTTGACATTAGTAGACCAACAGTCCAGACTTTCAAATGACTCACATTATATTCAGCATATTCAGAGAGAGGGGGCAACTGCATGCATCTATGTGTCTTTGAGGCATGCACCTGCATGCAATGGATAGCAAGAGCATAAAGTCTGTATGAGCAGGTGACAGAAGCACACCTGATGTGCAGATTTCAAAAAGTCTGTCCACTTCAGTTTGAAAATGAAAGTGCTTATATGGAGTTTATTTTTAGAAAGCTAGTTCAGTGCAGTCCAGCCATAAAAGTATACATAGGAACAATTCAACTCTATGACATGCATATAAGTGAAACGTTAATACACACATTCACAGCCAGCCCTTGCAGGTTCCCTTAGTGCCCTGCACACAGTCAAAAGTGAGCAAATAGGTAAAAATCTGAGATGGATTTAGCGGCAGTAATGACCATTTTTATGGGCCAGAAACATGACAAAACACATTGGCGATGATCTCTCTATACATGTGTTAGTGTAGCTCAGGGGAGAGAGAGAGAGAGAGAGAGAGAGAGAGAGAGAGAGAGAGAGAGAGAGCGAGAGAGAGAGAGAGAGAGAGAGAGAGGAGAGAGAGAGGACAGGGGATTATGACAGATGACTGGAAATGGAAATAGCTGCTGTCTCTTGACTAAAATAACCCTAAAAGTATATGTAAAATTCCGTGTTTTATCATCGACCATCAAAAGGACTCAAGGTCTACAGCAGTTCAAGATCAGAACATGAAATCACTTAAGTGTGCGTGTTTATGAAACAGATTGATGAAGATAAGAGAAAGGACAGCACATACTTCAGCCATCGAGGCCGCTATGACAAGAAGGTATCAACATTCAGACTCCCAAAAATGAATATCTGGTTGGAAAAAGACTAAAAATGAAATGACCAGGTCAGTCCTTTTCACTCTCTGTACCTTCCAGCCTGTAATCTTGAAAGAGCTGAAGCATACAGATGGAGACTTCACTGAGGATCAGAGGATTGAGCTCAACACTGTAAGATGCTTTTGTGTTTTATTTTAGAGGTTATCAAAAAAATCTACATGAAGCCAATGATTAACTCTCCCTGCCACTTCCTTGTCTTCATGTTCCAGCTGCTGAGCATCGACTACTACAACCTGACCAAATTTTATGGCACAGTGAAGTTTGAGTATGGTGTATTTGGGGTGTTTGAGCTTTGTCAGAGGGGCTCCCTCAGGGTAAGATGCTGGGTGCTATAACTTCTATTTGTCCAACAGTATATTTATAACTTTTTAAGGTTCCTTCAATTCTTTGGCTTTATTTCTGATTCTTTATGTTTATGCATATGCCTGTATTAGAATATTGGGTACACTAATATGCTATATGGAGAAAGTATTGGGCCACCTACAAATTACATTGACAGGAGATTTTAAAACATTTTATTCTAAATTTAAAGGCATTAATATGAAGTTGGTACCCCTTTTGGTGCAATAACAGCTTCCATTCTTCAGGGAATACTTATTAAAAGAATAATGTGTCTATGGGAATTTTTGCCCATTCATCCAGAGGAGTATTTCTGAGGTCGGACAATGATGTTGGAAGAGAGAGCCAGGCTTGGCAGGACTCTGTGTGGGACACTCGAGTTCTTCCATGCCAAACTCATTCAGTCATGCCTTTATGGAGCTTGCTTTGCTGCAATAGGAAAAGGTCTTTGCTAAAGTGTTTCCACAAAGATGGAATCAGAATTATCCAAAATGTCTTGGTAAGCTGAAGCATTAAGATGTCCCTTCACTAAGGGGCCTTGGCCAGCCCCAGAAAAACATCCCCATAGCATTATCAGTTAGTATTACAGTTGACACAGTGCAGTCATGTGCATTATGTCAGCTGCATTTAGTGAGTTCTTTAAAACAACCCATTCTTTCACAAATGTTTGTAAAGGCAGACCACATGGCTAGGTGCTTGATTTTATACATATGTGGCAATGAGGCTGCATGAAACACCTGAATTCAATGATTAGGAGGTGTGACCCAATATTTTTGTCCATATAGTGATTTTTTTTCATTGTGTTGCATTTAACAAATTGTAATAATTTCAGATAAGGCCTTGTTGGACTTTGAAATGTCAATTATTAAAATAATACAAACTTTGCAACACCTTAATGGAGATATTTACCCTCTGTTCCATTTTATGTTCTAGTTGTCTTTGATTTATCAACACATATCACTTTTTGTTGTGTCATTATTTAATAGCTTCTTTCAGTATTATCATTGATTCTAATAAACAAAAGTAACTGTTCAAAGACAACAGGTTAAAGGCTACGGCACACACTATATGCAACAAAGACTTTTTGGTGTAATGCTCATAGACTTTTCTCCATGTGACAGAAGTCAAAATCCTTACTCACAATGACTTTACTGTTCACCTGTTGATAAGTTATGGACTATAGGAACATTTATAGTCTGCACATGAATACATGTAATCTTAGAAGCACATACCATGACTAGTTTCACACTTTCATTATCTGACACAGAGTAATAAAAATCATCAAATATGAACTTTCTTTTTGTTCTTTCCTTTTTCAGTACATTCTTAATGACAGGATTTCTTACCCAGATGAAACTTTCATGGATATGGAGTTTAAAATATCCGTTATGTATGACATCGCAAAGGTATTGTTTCTTTCCATTATCTTTGCTAATATTTAATTTATTTATGCACTTTTTGTTCATTGAGGTGTTTTCCCTTTGGATAGCAAGTGACACTGTCTTTAAATACCACATTATATAAAGCACATTTAGCAACATATACCGAAAGCTTTTCCTGTGGATGTGATGATAAAAGAAATAACAAGTCTGTTCAACCGGATATGCTGTCCTGCTGTATATTTTCGATAGGGCATGTCATATCTCCACTCCAGCAACATTGAAGTCCACGGCCGCCTCAAGTCCAGCAACTGCGTGGTTGACAACCGTATGGTGGTCAAGATCACTGACTTTGGCTGCAACACCATTCTGAGTCCAGGAAGAGGTGAGTATTTTATCATCACTTTTGGCTGAGACTAACCTCTGAGAAACTCCTTCTGGATTACACTCCTACTCTGTTCTGAGAGTTGGAGATAGTGGGTGTGTGGAGCTGTTGAGTGAGTTTCAGACCTTTGGAATGTATTTTTAGACTTTCAGTGTGTTCAGCATGCACTTCATGAATAGGCAAGAAGAGTTTAATTCAGTAATTTGTCACCAGAGTGAAACTTGGTTAATTGTTTTGCTTTCTTTAGTGATGGTGTCCCTTTATAGTGAGGGTTCATCTCTCCTCTCAGTTTGACATGGGTTAGAGTGACAGCTCCTTGGATTTCAATTTCAATTTCAAACCTGTATTGCCAATACACACAAAGAGTACAACAAAATTTCAGTTCAAGTGCAGCACTTGGTTGGAAGCTGTTTCTCAGTCTGGAGGTGTGGGCTTTTAGGGGTCTGTATTGATTTCCAGTTAGTAGGAGAGACAACAGGCCTTTACATCTCTCAGGAAGTTGTTGGCCATGTGGAGGCAGTGTGTCCTGAAGATGTCTTCCAGAGTGGGCAGGGGGGAGTCCGATTATTTTATTTACAGGTGTTTAAGACTCATTTTTATGTCTGTCTCTGTAACTCCGTAACTTATACTGAAACATGAAGACAATGAAACATGAAAACTAACACTACATGTGAAGACAGAGACGGAGGAACACAGACGCCATTGGAAATGGAGGAACAACCTGATCCTGAACATCAAGAAGACCAAGGTGATGATCACTGACTTCAGGAGAAAACAGCCCAGTTACTCATCACTTGTTATCAACAACAGAGCTGTGGAGGTGGTCAGTAGCACCAAATTCCTGGGGGTGCAGATAACCAACCATCTCGACTGGTCACTTAACATAACATCACCGGTCAAATGAGCCCAGAGGCATTTGCACTTCCTGCGCTGGATGAAGAGAGCACACCTCCTCCCTCCCATCCTCACCACTTTTTACCAAGGCACCATAGAGAGCATGCTGACCAGCTGTGTCACCATCTGGTTTGGCAGCTTCAGTGCCACAGACAGGAATTCCCTGCAGAGAGTGGTGAGGACTACAGAGAAAATCATTGGCTCTTCTCTTCCATCCATCTAGGACATTGCACACAAACACTGTCCCAACAAAGCTCATAAGATCATCAAGGACTCCGCCCATCCCCACCACAGACAGTTCTCCCTGCTGCCCTCTGGGAAGAGGTTTTGCAGCTTCAGGACAAGGACAGTCAGATTGTGCAATAGTTTCATTCCCCAAGCCATCAGACTCTTGAACTTGCATTAAACCCCCCATAGCATTAAGAACATTCTGATCTGTTCTGGACTTCTTTAAAATCACCCTACATTAGGGCATTAGATGTACACATAATTTTTCAAAAATGTGTGTGTTCATATCCTAGGTTGATCCTTGCTGCTACATTGCTGTGCAATATATTTATTTATTTTATTTTACCCTGTACAGTTTTTACAAATATTTTCCAGACATAATTTTTCAAATTTTTGGGTGTATATAGAGATCTTGGGTTCCTTTTCAATATATTTCTGTTTTTTCAGTTACTATATTTATACGTATCAGCCCAACGGCATGTCAATGCACTGAAATTTCTTTCAAAATGAGCTTACAGGTGTATGTTTAGATGACAATAAAGCAACTAAAATAAATGGATAAATGAATAAATAAAGCGGCACAACAAACCCAACAGTACCAGGGCCACAACATTATCTTTTCATGCAACAGAACAGCTTGACTTCTCAACAGTGTTCAGGAAAGATGTGCATGCTGTGGCTGTAAAAGTCCTGAGTAAAACCATAACTGGCCACAGTGTCAAGATGTCGAAGGGGTTTGGTGTGTTGGCAGCAGGGTCAACGCTGTGTTAAACAACACAGGCTGGCTTGCCTGGTTAATTTTAGAATCAGAATATTTTATTAATCCCAGAGGAGAAATTGCATCATTTTGCTAATAGGTCAGGTGAAGAAGAACAGGTCTGACTCACCAGGAGAAATCAAATAAAGTGGAGAAGATCTATAAATGTTGAACTTGTATTCAAAAGTCTGGTGGTTGCATGTGCTGTTACAGTTTGTATACTTCAAAGTGGTGTCACGTTGTGTCTCTTGAAAATGAGCAAACCAAAAATACGTGTCTGTGGTGGGGGTTAGAGTAAATATGTATGAGCTTAACCTTCTTGTAATTTTCTTTTTGTAAATTAAAAGTTAGACTTATAAATGGTTTCTCTCCTCTCCTCTCAGATGTATGGATGGCCCCAGAGCATCTTCGTAAAGGTGGGGTGTCTCAGAAAGGTGATGTCTACAGCTATGCCATCATTGCCCATGAGATTATTATGAGACAAGTCCCATTCTACACACAATACTGCTCTAATATTAGAGGTAGGCCACCATTACACCGCCAGTAACTTTTATACTGTTAGATTAAAACATTTTTCACATTTTGGTTTTGAAATTCTTAATTGCTGTTGTTTGTCTGCATACATTGTGTCATCGAGACTAGATGCAATATTGCTGCAGCATATTAGTCTGTGACCACACAGAGGTCACAAACTAATGTTTATCTTTATCCCATACTTATCTTACATTATAAGTCCTTCCCACCCTGTTTAACTGACTGTTGTGCAATCCTTCAGAGAAAATCTACAGAGTGCAGTATCCTACTGGATACACTGTCTTCAGACCTGACCTCAACTTTGAAGGTGCATCAGACAGGGAGATTGAGGTAAAAGAGCCTCCAAACACACTGAGGGGCTGTTACAGCAACAAACTCTGATTGCTTAATGCCATTTTGATCAAGTCAAGAAAATTAAGAGGGAAAAATGCTTGGCTTCTTTTCTTTTTGCACGTGTGTGTGTGTGTGTGTGTGTGTGTGTGTATAGCTGTATGCACTGATAAAGAATTGCTGGGATGAAGACCCAGAACGGAGGCCAGATTTTAAGAGAATCGAGTTAACTCTGGGAAAGATTTTCAGGTACATAAACACCATATTCTTTCACTGTCACGTTGATTAATTTCTGTAGCATTACACATGACCAAAGTGATTACTGAACATGTCATATCAAAGCCTTAGCCAGGGATGTCCCCTTATTTTTGGCTGTTTAGCAACAAGTTATCTTCTGAAATAAGCCCTTCTGCGGTATTCACTGAAATGAAGAGTAATTCAAGAACAGATCTGGCGACACAAATGTAATGTAATATTTTTGATCTGATACAGTAATCTGCATAACCAAGCCACTGAGACGTACATGGACAACCTCATCCGCCGTCTGCAGATGTACTCCAGGACTCTGGAGCGTCTGGTGGAGGAGAGGACATCTTTGTACAAAGCTGAGAGGGACAGAGCGGATCGCCTCAACTTTATGCTCCTTCCTGGGTAGGTTTATACAGTACAGGTGTCCAGCATCTGGAACATACAGCTCTTTAATTCACCTCAGCTCTGCAGAGTGTTTTAGTATTATATCCTACATATCCAGCAGTTATGTTGTGAAAAATCCCTGAATACCCACCTGTTTAGCAACAGATGGCTGACAATTTTAGATTGTTTTAGACCATTTAGCAGCTGAAGAGCTTGATGGTTCCCTTAGTGGCTCTGAAAACAGAGCTTTTAGAAGAGCAAAGTGTCATGATCCCTGGGCTTTATTCAGGGGTTTTGAGTTGTTTATTCTCATTTATTATTTGATATTTTGTCTGTTTGGTTTATTCATTGCTATAGAGTTGTTCTTATCGGTTTTGATTATTGTTAGGTTGTGTTTGTTTCCCTTTGTATCCCCGTATATTGTATTCAAGATCTAGTTAGTGCTTAATGTTTACAGAGTTTGTGATTTTCATTTGGTTCCTGAAGCCTGTACTACAACGTATGTTCAACAATGTCTAGGATATTTTTCCGTTATCTGTCTTCATTTAACCTAACATTTGCAATCAGGATAAGTGGTCACGTGAAGGTGACTATTACCTTGATAAATCAACCCAGGGTTTATCAGTCCAGCTTAGAGCACATTCACATGAAAGGGGTGGCGTTTCCAGCATCTGTCCAATCACAAACATGAAGTCTGCTGGGATCAGAGTAGCTGATTTGACAAAAGAAGATAAAACCAAGATATGAGCAAAATATGAAGAGGTTAAACACAGACTAAAGAGAGAAATAAACACAGCTGCTGCTCAAATCAGCAGTACAGTTTCCTGTAACAGGAAAAGTGCTGTAGTATAAATTGTATAAAAGTGTAGGTGCTATAAGTACAGTAAAGATTTACAGTATTAATTATGTTTAGCTTACTTGAAGCCAGGAAGTGAATTCTGCCAAAATTCTACCTGATAAGTTAACAGAGCATCGCAGCTCTGTCATTAATACATGGGACAATCTGGGAGATTAGGATCGTTATTCCATGGAATGAATATTTGGAGTGTGTTAGACAGTTTTAGTTTTTATTCTTTCTGTGGTGTTTAACAGTCTGAGAACAAGACAAGAAAAAATATAAAAAGCATAATTCACATGTAGGGTTAGATTACATGTTAAACTTATATGAAGGTCCTCAGAAACAAATATGTTTCCTCTTTAAGGATCTTCTATAAATGTGCATAGAACAATTAAATTGTTTTAAAACTGCAGCCAACAGCGAAAAATCAAATCAGTGAATAAAGTTGCATCTAATAATCTGTATTTTTTTTTTTTTTTTTTTTTTTGCTTCAGATC
>VUQH01080641.1:54282-85309 GCA_015106775.1 Etroplus canarensis | reverse complement strand
TTGTATTTAATTATTTTTTTTTTTTTTTTTTTTTTTTACTGTTGCTCAGATACTTTAGACGCCATTAAGAAAACTTAAGATCCTTCCACTGTCCATGCACAGAGGTCCAAAGGATCTCTCAGGATCAGTGATGCTATTTTCCAGAAAACTGATTGGTCAGTAGGTGGTAATTTCATACCTATTGCTCACTAATCTGGAAAATAACCTGCTCCAGTTACAGTGGTGATATACCCCGGAAAGAAGTGAACCAGTACTGAAAACCCAGAGTTAACCCTGAAATTACCTGGACAAGTGTAAAATCCTGCTTTGTAGTATAGAGCTCTGGGCTCTGGTGTTTTGTTTGCTATTCTAGCCTCCCTAGTGTCCCTAATATTGTGTTCTGTGTGAGTTTTCTTGTTTCGGTGTTTATTTTAGTTCTCTTATTTCCTGTTTTATCTTGTTAGTTTCTGTTTTGATTTATTTTGAGTTTTACTTCTTGTTTTTTGTTTACCTTGATCATGTTCATCTTTCTCTCACTGCCTAGCTATTTCTGTTCCTCCATCTGTTCATTGTCAGAGTGTCTGTTTCTGCTCCCTTGCATTTTTCTCTTGTGTATTTTTGGAGTTGTTGGCTTTTCTGTTTTTTCCCAGTGTGGATTTTT
This sequence comes from Etroplus canarensis, assembly GCA_015106775.1. Lineage (NCBI taxonomy): Eukaryota > Metazoa > Chordata > Actinopteri > Cichliformes > Cichlidae > Etroplus > Etroplus canarensis. Next base: position 84,669 of record VUQH01080641.1, on the reverse strand, counting down.
ATATTCTTTGGACTTAAACTTTAGCCCTAAAATGATAAAAGATTAGTTTTTTGTTTAGTTAGTTTGCCTGTAAGTCTGAGCCCACGTCCTTCACAAATGTAATAGCAAAGTGTAGAATTATGTTCTTCAGGCTGCTTGAAGCACACCTGTGCATGTTAAAATTGCTCCCTGTCTGCAGTTTATTCTAAACAATCGCCATCAGTTTTCTGCCCATTTTGTTATAAAAGCCCTGGCAAAATTGTGGAATCACCGCACTTGGAGGATATGTATTCATATTTTTTACAAATAAACAAATCAGTTATGTCACATAATTATTTTTGTTTAATCACTGAAAATTATGGCTCTGTGAAAACACACCTCAAACAACTTGAATAAAATTATTTTAGTTCCATTTTTTCCAGATTAAAGACAGGAAAAAATATTCTACATTTTGTGGCACCTTGTCAGGCTTTTGCCGAAGGCTGAATTGTGTGAGGCATGGACTTGACTTGTAAAAAACAAATTTCTCCACAAAGCTGATTCCATCCTTCTCAATCAGATTAGCTTTGTAGGATGGAACTTTTTCGTGGACCATTTTAGATTTTCAGTCAGATTGAAATTGAGACTGTTTTCAGGCCACATGATTGATACGTCTTTCTTAGAGAAAAGCTTTAACAGTCTTTGCTCTGACAAAATGCACGATCATCCTGAAAAATGAATTCATTACCACCGAACCTATTTTCTATTGATGGATTTAGAAGAATGTACAAAATCTGAGTGTACACCTGTGCATTTACTGTTGAGGGAAAAATTACCATATGCCCTGGATCTTTATCTTTATCTGTAACGAAATGTGATTTCCCTCCTGGGATTAATAAAGTATTCTGATACCTGAAATGCAACTCTTAATCATAAATCAATTGGAAAATTTGCAACCTGTTCTCAGCCAGTGCAAATTTATTATTCATTACTGACTACCACTCCCATCCAAACAGCCACAACCTTATTTTCTTCTGCTGAGCTGTTAGCGCTGCTTTTTTGTTTAGATTTTCCATTTTATTCAGCCCGTGTCTTAAAATTCTGTCACAAACACTGACTCCTGTTTCTGTCAAATTTTTTTTCATTTGTTATTTGTGCTTATTCTATTCTCAAGACATAATGCTTTGAGTTTTCTGTCCTAATGCTTTGTTATCATCTACCGATATGTTTTCTTTTAAAATCTTCCCATTTTGTTTGTACTTGCTCTAAGCTTTAGCCCCAGCTGATTGGGAACAGCCAATGTGTTTTGACACACTCTTCTGAAATGACTTGTCTAATCTTTTCCATTGTTTCAACCATGTTTTCTTTCAGTCAGCCGTGTAAAACAAGTCTGCATATTTAGATTTGTGCAGATAATTGTTTAAAAATGCAACTCACAAGGGGATTTCCATCATTTTTAGATGGTTGTAGTTGTCATTGTATTTACTTCTATGTAGATGGCACAAAAACCTAAAACGTCATAAAGTAATGCCGTAAATACTTGTGCCTTTACATGTTACTGTCAGGTAGTATTAATATAACTGACATTAATCACATTTTCCACTCTCTGTGTAATTCCACAGCCCAGTGGTGCGTTCCCTGAAGGAGACGGGCAGTGTGGAGCCAGAGCTGTTTGAGGAGGTCACCATCTATTTCAGCGACATTGTGGGATTCACCACCCTCTGCCACTACAGCACCCCCATGGAAGTGGTTGACATGCTCAATGAAATCTACAAGAACTTTGATAGCATTCTTGATCACCATGATGTCTACAAGGTAGTTCATTGTTACAGTATGAGTCCAGGCCCCTACCATTTGTCCAGTCCTTTAGAGGCAGCACAGCTTTAAGAGTTTTGGGGATGAAACTTCTGCTGTTTTCATACTTTTATGGTTTTATCAAAACTGGGTTAGGGTTGGACTTATGCTGTTGATTACTGAATTTGTTGTTGTTGTTGTTTTTTTTTACAGAATAAAGATAAAGCTTCTATAAATAAAGTTACATTGTCATCATATCTTAGGTTGAGACAATAGGAGATGCCTACATGGTTGCATCAGGTTTGCCCAATCGCAATGGCAACAGGCACGCAGTGGACATTGCCCACATGGCCCTGGACATCCTGTCATTTGTGGGGACATTTGAATTGGAGCACCTGCCTGGGATTCCCCTGTGGATCCGTATTGGTGTACATTCAGGTACCAGACATTCATAATGACTTTACCATATTAAATCCTCCTTGTGCTTGGCAATAAATGTCGCCTCAAAACTCCATACATAATGTGACACATTTTCACAACTGACTAGTCGCTTATTAGCATGCCTATTGGAAGCATACTGGCCCTTTGTTAGTGATTTTAAAACTCTTAAATTCTGCATAACCACATTCTAAAACTACTGGCAAGAGTTTACTGATCACTGATAAGACTGATTTGTAGTTATAAAAGAAACAGTTACAAAAAAAATATGAAAAGTATTTAAATAAACACTGTAGATTTAAACCCACTCATATTACTTAGCTGATAATTTTCCAAATTTGAAAATATCATTATACAGTAATGTTTTAGTTTCTCACTTATGTATTTCTGATTTCCCACAAATCATTTCTGCGATCAATTTCTTATTAAATATAACCCAGAACAGCGTATTTGCACATTTCAGTGGGTCGGTCTCAAAAGTCAGCTTTACTTTGTCTGTCACAATATTGCTGACATCTAGTGGCTAAATTTTATGAGGAATTACACACTGCATTTCACATGACCATAAATGTGTGTTGTGGAACAAACATGTACATAAGCAACACAAAAAAATATGTGAGAAGAAAGTAATTATAATTTTTAACTAATTAAGTTGATGGTAATGAAAAAGAAAAATAAATCATTGCTTGTGTGTAATTTTGTCTAGGACCCTGTGCAGCAGGAGTGGTGGGGAACAAGATGCCTCGCTACTGTCTCTTTGGAGATACAGTCAACACAGCCTCACGCATGGAGTCCACAGGCCTGCGTAAGACACACACACACACACACACACACACTCCCCTTACAATTTGAACTAGCACAGAGTGAGGTGGTGAAGTTTTGAATCTGATGACTTGTTTTTCCCCCATCTTACCAGCGCTGAGAATTCATGTCAGCCAGTCCACTATCAACATCCTGCAGAGGACAGACTGCAAGTTTGAGTATGAAACACGAGGAGAGACATATCTGAAGGTGAGATGGGTGTTCTTTGGATTTTAAACTTACTGTTATATCAAGGCATATACTTCAAATACAAACAGTTGTCACTAATTATATTTCTGCCTGCATCCATCCCTGACCCACAGGGTAAAGGAAAAATGATGACGTACTGGTTAACAGGAGTGGAAGGGGGGAATTACAACCTGCCGACACCACCAACAGCGTGAGTGAAGTCTCATCTAGACTTTTACACACACTGTCAAAGAACAGTGTGCAAAATTATCTTTAAATAATACATAAATTCTATTTTGATTTTATGCATAAATTAATGTACACACTCTATTTATATTACTAGATTACTACATACCTTGAAGTACAACAAATGATGCTTTAATTCTGAATGAGTTACAGACCGTTGGTCAGCAAGTTCTTGCTAATGATACAGTCAAGTGAAAAGAATGTTTTCACAGGACTCCACGCAGTCATGTGAAAAACTAAGTAAAATCTATGATTCCATAGCTTATAGAACTAACATTATCAGTAAAAACTTGAGGTAACTGTTTTCTCTATGACTTTATCAGTGTCTCACATTCTTGTGGATGAGCATTGGGGTCTTGCCTTTGACTGGGCCATTGCAACATCTTGATTCTTTCTCTTTTCAGCCAGTCCATTGTAGATTTGCTGGTGTGCTTTAGATCATTGTCCAGTTGCACCCCCCAGTTTGGGCAAAGCTTTAACTGTTGAAACATAAATATTTGACTCTACAGTAGAGTATTTTGGTATACAGAGGAGCTCATGGTCAACACAATGACTGCAAGAAGCCCGGTTCCTGTGGCTGCAAAAAAGCCCAAAACATTACTGTTCCTCCACTGTGCTTGACAGCTGTTTGAGCTCATATGCTGTTTTTTGATTTGCCAAGCATGGTGCTATGCATTATGGCCAAACATCCCCATTTTGGCCTCATCTGTCTTTGCATACATATATCATAATTTAAAAACAATGTTGCTGTCTCAGGGAAAACTTCCAGCGACTCCAGCAAGACCTGGCGGACATGATCGTGTCAAGCCTGAAGAAGCGTGGGGATGAGAGCTTCAAAAAGAGGAAGACCCTGTCCACCAAAATCCGCCGGAGAGAGACCAACAGCAGCGAACAGAGTGACAGCGCGCCCGAGTACTTCCACCTAGCCGTCACTGACAACCCCAACACCTACCTGTGACTACAGACGGGCTTTCTGTATAAGACAGAGACTTTTTTACAAGTTTGTCATGTCTGCTTCAGCACTGCTGGGTTTCTTGGGACAGCTCTGTTCATTCATGGGTTGGAGTGTCAGCGAAGACAGCATGCATGTTAAAGGTTAGGATTATACTGATGTTATGGTAAACATAATTCCCTCTGAGTCGTAGAACTGACATCCATTCTTCACACTTTCCACTAACCTGTCCCTCATTACCACCAGCAACCCAACACCTTGACATTGGTCCGTAAAAGACAGTTTCAGATGTTTAGTGGGTATTGTTGTGATCCCCATAATAAGGCCTTCTGTATATATGTCTCCATAAGGTAGCCACATAACGAGGAACGATACTGAATGCACTCTTCTTTACTTTTCTTTGAGCCGTCCTTCTGTTTATGTTTAGCTGTTGCCTGCAGGAAGCTCACTGATCGAGAAACATTTGCTAAGAAATTATTTACCATGTAAATATCTTTTTCTGCTGCAAAGACAGTGGAACTTTATTCAAACAGTACTTGTCGAGAATATTTCACATCATAACTATGCTACCTTGTTTTCAGAACATCAGAAATATTTGTGTTGATTTTTGTTTTGTTTTATTAAAACATGTTTGAAATATGGCAAAAGATTCGAAGCAGTTTTTGTATTTTATCTTTTGTAACAACTCCGTGCAGTGAAAACAACAATCTATACATAGTCACATGGTATATTTACACACATATTTTTCAAACAGTGCGGAGAAAGAAAACAGCAAGAAAATTGTAATATCATTCAAAAACCATAAAAACATGGCAGAAACAAAGAAATCTCAGTACACTGAGTACAACGTGCAGAATACATGCAGTGAATGTAAATTTTTAAAACCATGCAGTTGTGTTTTCATTTTTTTGACACCATTACCTCAACTTGACATTTAGAAGAGGCTTACCTTAATGACTACTCACCAAATCCTTACTCTAGCCCAAAACCAAGTCTTCAGTGTAAAGTTTAATGAACTTACAAGGACTTGCTTTCTGTCCTGGAGACATCCACTTTTGCCTGCTGTATGAACGCAGCCTAAGTAAACAAATGTATGTCTCCACAGCATAAATAACACACACCTGCAACCCTACATAGTTTTAGTTGTAACTAAAGCAGTGCCACCCAGCTCTGTGGCAGGAAGTGGGATTCTGTGCTCTGCCATTGTGCTACATGCAGATGGACCTCCGCCCCCCTCTGTTCCAGCATGCATCACGAGGTCCCTGCAAACGCTGAAGCCCTCCTCCCACTTTGAGCCTGTTTCCCTCCCTGGGTGCACGTGCGAGCAGGGTGAAGGGGCCTCTGTCACCCTCTGAAACATCTCAGCGTGATCGTTTCTTTCTGAGGGCAGTGGGTGGAATTTGGCAGGTGGCTCTGTTTTTTGAAGGCGTTCCCGCGCTGGCATGCCATCCTCTGTAACACAACAGAAAACTGTCACTGAACACTCACACTGAACACCAGATATTGTGTGGAGGGATGTCAGTAAACAGATCAGAACATATGGACCATAATGAAACACAGCATTACCATTTTTTTTTATAGTCAGCGTGTTAAGTACATAAAGTTATTGCACCTTTACTGGCACTGGGCTAAATGTGACTCTTCTTCTTAAGAGTTCTCACCCAAAAGGCAACATTATCATCATTTGATCAAGATATATGGCTTAAGGGTCAAACCATATATATCCATTTTCCCATGTTTCATTAAAATAATATATTGAAGATAATTGTGCACCTTCAATAAAGGCTTATAACATGCATTAAAATAGTTATTTGAATGGCCAATATATCATTCAAAGGGGACCAGTTTTGGTCATTTCCAGCTGCTTTTTTTTCTTCTTTTGGCTGCTCCCTTTCAAGGTCACCTCAGAAGATCATCTGCCTCCAACTCCTGTTCGTTGCATCTTCTTCACACCAACCCTCTGCATATCATCTTTTACTACATCCATTAGCCTTCTCTGTGGTCTTCCTCTTTTCCTCCTGTCTAGCAGCTCCATCTTCAACATCCTTTGTCCAATATTTCCACTATCCCTCCTCTGCACATGTCTAAACTATCTTGACCTTGTATCTCTGACTTTCTTACCAAATTGCTCATTTCCAGCTCATTATTTTTATTTTTTAAAATTCTTTGACTCTGTATAGCGTGGCTTTGTGGATGCACAGTTCAAAATAGTCTTTATTTATCTTATATTGGCTCTCGGTGCAGCCTCTCCATACATCTACTGTCTGAAACATGCTGTTTATAAGGGGGTCTTGCCCCCTTATAAACAAAAGGTTTGCAGAGCAGGTGGGTGGGACTTCTGCGCTCAGAGTTATGTGCCTGAGAGGACCATATTAGGGATATCCTCTCTATGACATCATACAGATCCAAGTGCAGAAAAAATTGTGAGAAATGGAAGTATTCAGAACAATCTGGAGCCTGAACTTTTGGCTTACAGAGATTACGTGTGCATATGCTAACCTCATTATTTTAACCTCTGGCCATGTTTAAATTGAACTGCTGGCACTGTAACAAACTCAAGCCCAAGTGTAACAATTTACAACAAGGGGAAAAAACTTGCATAGTTACTAAAGAAAAAGTGAGGAACTAATCAGGAAAAACTGGACATTTTTTTCATCAGTGCTACTGTATTAGTGGATACTTAGGCACATATATTTTCTTCATGAGTTGTCTTCTTAACTGTAACTACTCATTCATTACTGATTACTTTAGCATTACTTACTCTTTTTGTCTTGACCCAAGTAGTGGAATAGAAGTATTCCTAAAATAACAGGGAACTACTGAATATACTATATACTAAGTACTTAGCAAGATGCTTTGCAACTTCTACCAAGACACTCGCTTGTTCTTTACTAAATAAGCCAGTTTTTGTGTCCCTTATTGAAGAGTTTCGATGTGACTTTAAAAAGTGCTAGCCATAACCTGCTGTTTTCACATCAAACTGCAGCACGCGACTTCCTACTGCTGCACGGCATCAAATGTGAAAAAACTAAGCAGCTACATAGACAAAGCTGCACACCTCCATCCTGCTAAAGTAATTTTTTTACATTCCAGATTTCCTGTGGTGAGAGGTGTGAATAGACAGTTTATATCAGTGAGGCAAAGAACGCTGTTGTTTAATTGAACTGACATTTTCCACTGCCCTGTTTTGTTCTCCCTTTTTTTAAAAAAAAATTAAGACTAAAAAGCAGCTGCATTTCAGAAAATGAAAATTACAGCTGCAGTCATGTTGGTATATTTGTAAAACACAAGACCTTTGAGGCTGATTTACGCCTTCATCAGCACAAGGGATGTTAAATGCAGCTGCTGCAGGGTGACAGACTGCCAGTTTTAGTTTCAGGAGTTTCACAAAGTAAATGTGCACAGAAAACAGCATTTAAATATTCAGGCATGTGCATTCAAGATGAGGACCTATTCTGACATACTCTGGTATGGAAGAGTCAGTTTGTGTTTTCAAGGTTGTGCGGAGGCCTAACTCGTCTTGCCCAACCAACGGATGTGTGCTGAAACCAGAATAGACGGTAAGAAAGCAGGGCTGACCCATGGGACGCCTGAGAAGAAGAGAACAGAAACTGTGGAGTTTCTACTGTGATGAATGTCACACTTCATCACCTACCCTTCTGCAACCCTGTTTCCTCCATTCCACTGTCAGCTCTGCATGTCGGATCCCCCCTTTTAAGTAGGGTGAGTGCTCCCCACAGCTTAAAAAACTATGTTGTCTTATAAATACATCACTTTAACCCCACACATTGAGGATCATTTATGACCTCTATAATCTGGGTACATTTATTTACCAGTCACATTACAGTATTAGATGTATATTTTGTTACCTAGTCTATGAAGCAACATTTAAACTATTATATGGCACCCACACTACGCACAAAGTACTTAAAGACAAGAATACAAAATGTTCCAAAAGCTAAGGATTTGTTGGCCTTTATGTGCAATTTTATGAAAAAATATTGTTAAAAATGAACCATTAATATCTGTCTTCCTTACCGGAGGTGCTTCTGCCTCTGGTCTCTCGTGTGTAAATGATAAACCAGACAGTCAGAGCAAAGATGGACCCCAGTATGGCCAAGACCACGAAAATCCACAGAGCTGGACTCAGCACCACCATTGACTCGGGCTTGGCAGTGGTGGGTGTGGCTTTGAGGTGGTCCACAGCAGTCAGGGCCAGCTCTGGAGGGGGAACAGTCACACTGACTACCTCAACAGAAAAACAGTTTGCATTCTGAACAGCTGTAAAGTTGATGTTGTGTAGGATAGGACCAATGATATGTTTCAAAATGTATAAGGAAGCAGTCAAGACTAGCTGACATAGTCATGTAAGATCAACATAGGCATTTAATTGGGAGCTCATCCCTCCCCAGAGAACAGATCTTTAGCAGCTTTAAAAAATAAAATCAAAAAAGATAAGCTTTATGTTTTACATAGCCAGGTAAAATTCCAGTCTAACTGTTAAAGTAGCAAAGAGAGGTCAAAACTGAGACATACCCAAACACTAAGACAAAACTATCACAGAATTTATTCATGTTCAGGAGGCAGATAAAAATATTTTCAATAAGGAAAAAAAAAAGTCCAGTGAAACTCACCTCTTGGTGGATCAGAGTTGGGTTTGGTTTTTCTCGCGAAGGGGACACAGGAGTTGACGAGGTGGTCCCACTTTCGGCCCTCAGGACAGTTGTTCTTGCCCATTGCTGGCAGTGGGTGAGGAATGAGGAGTGAAGATGAGTGTTACCTTCCTCTAAAGTTGTGTTTGTTGCACATACACATGCATGTACACACACACACAAAGCTGTGAGACAGAGGAGGGCTATGACGGGAGGATTTGTGAAATGAATGCAGAAGGCCTAACAGACGTTTCAGTTCCTCAATTTAGTAGGAAAGAGTGAATCACTACGGGTCTCATGGGGGTAGACTGACAGAGAGAGAGAGAGAGAGAGAGAGAGAGAGAGAGAGAGAGAGAGCATGTTTCTATTTCGAAAACAAAGCGTTCCTGACCTTCAAGCTTCTACATTTGTAGTAAATAGACCTTTCACAGCAGACATTTGGACATTATGGCACATCTCTCTTTTTTTTTATTTATTTGGAATATTGTTTACAAATAATACACAGATCAAAAGAATTGATCAAACACAGGTCAAGAGCTAGGGTGGCCAGATCCCAACAAACTAGATGTGGGGCAAAGAAGGTGTTTATGTGGCACAATATAGGACATGTTAGCAATGCTGGGAGGTAGTCCTCAATTTTGATAGAATTTAAATATAAAAACACAGCTAGCACAACCATGTGGCCACTAAACATATATCCCCGAAAAGCACCAACTTCTTCATGAATGCTGACCTGATATGACACCATTTGTCTTGATGTGAGGCCAGATGCCATGGTCAATCTGGTTTTTCTATTTTCTAATGTAAATTGGATGATTATGTACCAAGATATGAAGCAGCTAAGTAGATTGATGAACATCCCTGAAATTTTTTTTTACTAATTTTAGCGGCGGCAACAGCAGACGGCAATGGCAGTAGACACAACATGGTGGCCATGTATGATCCCACAATCAATTTGGTTTTCATTTTGCACAGATTGGACTTATAGTTACAGAGATATGGCTACAGCTGTAGAAATGTTTACAGGTAACACCACCTAATAGAAAATCTGTATTTTTAAAATGGCTGAAAACCTACTCAGTTCCAGATCTCGTGGAGGACTTTTACTATGGTAAAATTCAAAACCCTACATCAAATAATTTTTAAAACTATTTTAATAACACGATGGAATTGCAGTAGCATGACGCTGATGACATAATAACGTGTGCAGGTTACAGGTTATGACATTTAGCATTTAAACTGGTTTTTATTTGACTGCAACTTTTTAAAATCCTTGCTAAGTAAATTCAAAAAGGATAAAAGAAAGAACAAGTTTGTTGTTGTGATCTGTTTTTGTATGCTCTTGTATTCTTTTTCTATGCCATTATTATGTGAATATTGATTGTTATTTCAGCTGCTGTTCGTGTCTGGTAATCATCTTTGGGTTACAGCAGGGATGCATCTATTTGGCATACATTTTTAGAGCCATATCTAAAAATTTCTAGCAATTTTTAGCTATTCATGACACACTCACACACACTGTGTCACTTCACAAACAAGAGTTTTCTGATTCTTTTGCATTAATGATGTTCACCCTTATTTAAGTAAAATTTAATGTGGATTTTTTTAAATTGTTAGTGACTGATAAAATTGTGGGCTGCAGGGTGTGAACTTTCTTCAGCTTCTGAAGAAAGTTTGAGAACCACTGAGTTAACCGGTAATTCTAAACTGGCCAGAAGTGTGAACATGACTGGTTGTCTTTTTATGTTATCACTACAACAGACTGGAGTGTCACTGGAGCGTGGTGGTTTACACATTTGCCTTTCAAGTGAAAGGTCTCTGGTTTGATTCCGGGTGGGGGCACAAGCACCTCTCACCATGGAGAGCTGCATCTGGTGTAAAACCTCTTTCAAATTACCTATGTGGATTAATCAGCTGTGGCAACCCATTGGAGAGAATACAAGGGAGCAGTCACAGGTACAGTGGGACAGACTTGAGACCTGTCCAGGGTGTAACCCACCCTTTGACAGCTGGGACAGATTCCAGCACCTTCCCCCAGATGTGCAGAAAGAAAGAAATACAAACCGAAATCATTTTTTTATTTTTCACAATTCAAAAAACAGAAGCATATAAATCAGACCACCAGCGATGATCAGCATCTGGGCTCGATTCCAGGAAGCAGGTTAGTTTGTAAATCTTGAGATGAGGGAAACTCTGGGTTTTCTGTTCCAGAAAGTGTGTTAAACTCTGAGTCAGGTGCAGGGGTAACAGAGTCTTTTCTTCTCTCTGACTCCGTCCCTCCTGCCACACCTGAACCAGATGACTGATGCTCACAGAGCAAATTAATCTTCTGAAGTGTATGTTTTTACAAATGCTGAAATCCCCATTAGACGTTAGGTATTTTTTGTATTTAACATGAGCGTTTTTACAATCAATCAGTCATCAGTGTAAGAATGGAGACAGCGATTATACTGCAGATTAATAATCAGTTCAGAAAATCTTTAGACTTCATCTTTCTAACTCTGGAACTCTGTGGACAGTAAGCCATATGTCAGAATGTCAGTCAGTTTCCCTGCTCTGAAAGTTACTGTACATTACTGTGGCATCACTGTTTAGATAAAACTGGTCTGTATAAATATTTACACACAAAACTCATTCAGCAATGATTTGTCATGTGGTAATCTGTCACACTGATGGAAAAAATATCTATCACAATTTTGGATGTAAATATGAGAAAGAAGTTACTTTAAGATTCGAAAATGGGACCAAATGTAATTTACAGATATTTTTCAAAGCAGCTGCAGGCAGTATGACTGGATTCTGGCTACATTCCATGTTGAAATACAGTCATTTAATGATGTTGAGCAACTTTTTTAAAGGTAGCCTATGTCTGAAAATTCAAGCTATAAAACGCAGGCATATTTGCTGCTAAAGAGCACCTAAAATCAGTCTTACTGGGCCTAAATAATATCACAGGTCCATCAGTAAAGTTTGTCTGATCTGTTTCATCTGGCTGGTATCATCTGCATTTTGTTCCTGTTGAGTAACAGCTGAATAATTACATTTAGAAATAAAAGGTTTGATGAGACAGAATTCAAGTTTCATCTACAGGCTACTGCAATCAATTAGCCTTTTAGTGGGATACACTTGCATTCAATAAAAAAAAGCATTACTGGAAAAAGGAAGTGTTGCAGGCTGAAAATTGGCTTTTCTATGCCAATACAGATATTCCCTTAAAAAAATCAGGAATTACTTATGATTAGTGAGTTCAATAAAAATGCATTATTAAAAAAAATGCTCATCAACATTCCAAAGAAAAATGTGTTTTCTTCCCCAAAAGCCAGGTCTTTCATTGCTAAGTTTCCCCAAACTTTTCGGTGGAACTGCATACATATTGGTCAAAACACTGAAGTGGAACACTTAAAAAAATTGTAACTTTAATTTTTGTGATTTGTGGGATCTTTGAGACCAGCCATCAAATGGCTGAATATGTTTGGTTTTCACCGTCATCTTATTTTGTTTTGAAAAAATTAGTGTAGTGGTTTACACATTCGCCTTATAAGCGAAAGGTCCCCGGTTTGATTTCAGGCAGGGACACAAGCCCCTTTTACCATGGAGGGATGCGTCAGGAAGGGCATCCAGTGTAAAACCTCTGCCAAATTACCAGTGCGGATTAATCTGCTGCAGCGACCCCTTGGAGAGTAAAGAGCAGCTGAAGGATGCAAGTGTGTGTGTGCTGATGTCTCTGCATGTGTGTGCACAATTAACTCCTGTGTCAGCAGAGTGTAGCTGACTAGGAACTCTTGGAAGAATCACCACAAAGAGCAAACTAAGCAAAGGGTCAGGGATACAGTTAACATGGACTACACAGAGATTCTTTTCCTTACATAAGATTAGAGCTGACAGCCCCTGGCAAATGCACTGAGAACGATCATTGATTTTTTTAAAGTCTTGGCTCAAGAACAGGGAATGAAGCTGGAGCGCTGGCAGTGGCTTTGTAATTTTCTATTCTTTCTACAATGGAGCAATAGAGGATGAGAGATTCTGTGAATAGGATAATTATGTATAATACCTATAAGACTGCCTAATTCTGAAATGCCAGAGGATGATACTTGTGAATGGAGCTAAAAATAATGCATGAACAGACAAGAGCATTTTAATATTTTTTCACACTGCATACCTGTGATATGGTGGGTGTTAATCCAGTCTGGGAAATATGTCACATGCCAGCTTCTTTCTCACAATGTTCCCTGTGAGCTCTAAAATATAGAGAGCTGTTCTGGGAGATGCTCTCAAAGGAATTTGTTTTTCTCCGTTATCTCCTGCCTAATGTTAAGGAGCGTTAGCCTGCAAACACAGACGAATTGCCAGCTGCCTAATGTTGCAAAACTCCTTACTTGCTAGTGACTGCTAATTCACAGAAACATTTAAGGATAATAAGCATGTTAAATGGCTGGCTTGCATTTTGAAAAACACTTTAAAATTCCAGAGTAACCAGTGGTTATCCTGAGTATACTTACTCGCCAATATTATTCCTAGTAAAACAACTGAAGGTACATCAGTTTTTTTTGTGCCTATGTGGTGCATATGCTGCTGTCTCTGTTTATCTGAGCCAGAAGTTTGTTGACCTCAGTCAGGATTCTGCAACCTGTACTATGAAAAGAGCCAATTTGACAAAAAAAAATCTATATGCAGCCACAAAATATATTTGATCCTTATGATGAAGGTGACACAACCTATTAATTCTAACTTAGCCGATCAACATTACAAATAGGCATGGTGCGATTTGTGAAAAAAAAAAAAAACAGAAAAAGAAGATTTTTTTTTCTCTCCACGAAAATGCCCTCCATGGATTCAAACCTTAGCATGACGAGGGGTTTGCAAACTCTCATGATCCCAGGAGCTATGTTGTCAGGGGCACTTTGCCCCTGGTAGGGTCCCCTAAGGCAAACATTTCCTGGGTGAGCTAGAATAAGAGCGGTCTAAATGGATCCTGATGATATTTTAAAAATACAAGGACTCAGTGTAACTTATCTGGAATGGGGTCACCAGGGCTTTATACCCATGGAACTCGGCTGAGATCAGCCTAAATAAGTCACTGGGGTCCAGTGCAATGTGGACTGGATGGCGGTCGAAGGCAGAGACCTTCGCTGCCCAATCCCAGGCTTGCTAAGTTGGCTCTTGGTACATAGAACATCACCTCTCTGGTGGGGAAGGAGCATGAGCTAGTGCCTGAGGTTGACCAATACTGGCTAGAAATAGTTGGGCTCATCTCAACACACAGCTTGGGCTCTGGAACCATCTACCTGGAGAAAGGCTGGTCCTTGGCCTTTTCTGGAGTTGTTCCGGACAAGAGGAGACGAGCAGGGGTGGGCATTCTTGTATCCCCCTGCCTAGTTTCCTCTGTGTTGGGGTTTTCCCCAGTGGATGAAAGGGTTGTTTCCCTGCGCCTTCGGGTTGGGCAACAGACCAAGAAAGAAAGCCAAGAAAGCAGATAAACGCATTTCCAAAAATGTCAAATTATGGCACATAGGCGCATCATTTGCGCCTATGTGCCAAAGGATGTTTCAGAATACCCACCCTTTTTGGAGTCTCTGACTGGTGTGCTGGAAGGTGCTCCTCTTGGAGACTCCATTATCCTACTGGGTGACTTCATCACGCATGTGGGCAGTGACAGTGAAACCTGGAGGGGTGTGATTGGGAGGAACGGCCAGCTCAATCTGAACCCGAGTGGTGTGCAATTACTGGACTTCTGCACTAATCACAGTTTATCCATAATGAACACCAAGCACAAGGATGTCCATATATACACCAGGCCTTGTCCATATATGGCACCAGGACTTCCAAGAATGTAGGTTGTTGATAGATTTTGTAATCGTGTCATAAGATCTGCAACCATATGTCTTGGACTGTCGGGTGAAGAGAGGTGCAGAGCTGTCAACTGATTGCTACCTGGTGGTGAGTTGGATCCGATGGCAGGGGAGGATACCATTCTGACCCGGCAGACCCAAATGAATAGTGAGGGTGTGCTGGGAACATCTGGCAGAGGATCCTATCAGAGAGGTCTTCAACTCTCACCTCTGAAAGAACTTCAACCATATCCTGTGGGAGACTGGAGACATGGAGTCTGAATGGATGAAATTCTCCACCTCCATTGCTGAAGTGGCTGCTCAGAGCTGTGGCAGTAAGGTTGTCGGTGCCTCTAGTGGTAGCAACCCCTAAACCAAATGGTGGACACCAGAAGTGAAGGGGGCCATCAAGCTGAAGAAGGAGTCCTACCGAGCTTGGTTAGCTTGTGGGACTGCTGAGGCTGATCATTGAAGCTGATAATGAAGCTGAGTTGCACTGGCAGACCAAGTAGTAGTGCAGCTTAGGCAGTTGCAGAGACTAAAACTCAGGTGTGGGAGAGTTCGGTGAGACTATGGACTGAGTCTTGAACAGATTCTGGCAAACCGTCAGGCGAAAAGTGGCTCCCTATTCACACTGTGTAGGGTGTGGATAGTGAGCTGCTGACTTCAACTGGTGGTATTGTTGGGCGGTGGAAAGAATACTTCAAGGATCTTCTCAATCCCACCGAACACTTCTTCCATAGGGCTGAGGTTGCAGAAGTTGTTAAAAAACTCTTCAGTGGCAGGGCCCCGGGTGTGGATGAGATTCGCCCTGAGTACCTCAAGGCTCTGGATGTTGCAGGGCTATCCTGATTGACACGTCTCTGCAACATTATGTGGAAGTCAGGAACAGACGCTCAATAATAATCACATTAAATATAGAACTGTTTGAGCCAATCCAGCTGAAACTATACATTTGCGTGTAGCTTCTACAGTACCTAAACACTATATGTTTATAGCAAACTTAAAATGCATATACTGTACACTTTTTTAGACACGTACAGTAGCTGCAATGGTACAGGAGTTACCTGATATTGTGCGTCATTGTGAGCAAGGACTCCTCGGGGTGTAAGTGTTTCTTTAACCTAACCTGTCACCTTGTGCCCTGAAATGGTGGTATGTGGTAATGCAACACCATGGAACATCTGTGGGTAGATCCAACCAGCTGCTTAACACTTTAGAGCACTTTACACAATTAATGAGCCTGTGTACTACAGTGTGTGTGTCTATTAGCGAGAGCAAGCTGGAATGAGTTCAGAGAGATAATTATACCAACCCAGTGGGCTCCTTGGATGCTCTCAAGAGAAACCATAAGAATAGAGTAAAATGATCTCATCACAAATTTGACCTTAGCTGTGTACCAACACGTGTGCAAGATGAGAAGACCTCAAGGTTGTTACAATTACACTACTAATCGGGGCACCTTTGGTGTTCTTAGCAGCAATCTAATTTCGAAATGAAAAGATCAAGATATAGTTCACAATGAGAATATAATCAAAGCGAGAAGAAATTTTACTGGCTGGAAATGATATATTATGATGTATATATTCTTAATATGAAAATACAAGCACAAAATCTACCAATGCTTACGGCAGACAGAAGTATAGGTAAAATATTTGGACTTAACCTAATATTGTAAAGTTGTGTACTTGTTTTTTTTGTGTTTCATGAAACCATACATTACTATGTGCTGCATTAGCTAACTCCCAGCTAACTATCTGCTTCTCTCCCTGCCTCAAGAAAATGCCTGATCTGTGAAAACAGCGCGAAGGGCTGGTTTACACATGACATTAGGTTTTCATAAATGCATGCAGAGAGAAGGATGATTGGTAGGCTTGTAGAAATGTGGTTGCCTCACCTGGTGTTTATAAAAGCTCATTTCTGCTGAGCTGACGGTCCTGTCACACTTAATGTCACCCAGCAAAGCTAAAGCCAAAGCCAAATGATGGCAGTGCCTCCCTCATGTCCAGAGGTCTTAAACAGATGACACCCCTGTCTCTGTAAATGCCTCAAACTTTAGAGATGCAGCAGCATTGGGCTGCAGTTATACTGGATTCCCTATCATCAGAGGACTTATAGGAATAATCGTCTGTTTATCTGTTTGCTGACGAATGATATGTGATGGTTATATAATATAATTTTCTTTTTGCTGGAGTCAGGGCTAAGTAAGACTTGTTCTTTGACTGCCTTGCAAAGATGTGTACACGCGCCAACACCCGTGTTGTGTTTCCTCCTGACCTGAGCAACAAGACATAGGTAAATAGAACACGTCAGTCACGGCAACAGTATCCCCTAAAACACTGCAGCACCAATCGTAGCAGCCCTCCTTTAATGTTAATCCCCATGCTATAAATAAACACTTTCCAATGCACTGGTCAATGGGAATTCTTATCCTGATATAGAAGAGTCACTACCACTGTGGCATGCGTCTCACTGGATTGCATTACACTGCTGTCTATCAACAGCTAAAAGAAAGGAGAGAAGAGGGGACAACCTGTGAATACTACTATCAAAGGGCAACTCCGTACAGCCATACACAAGGATGTGTCAGAAGAAGACAAGTAGAAGTAAATCGCTTCCGAGATTTGCTGCATTACATGCAAGACAAGCAACCAAGACAAATTTGTGACCTGGTATCTTTCCATTTATAGCTCACTTAGGCTTAGCTATAGTTTTTGCAAAGTGTTTTTTAAATTTTTTAATTTTAGTTATTGTAGTCATCTGAATAAGAAAGTACAATTCTACATATTTCTATATTAGGGCATAAAAAAAAGGATTTGGTCCTTTCCAGGTTCTAAAATGATTTAAATCTAACCTCGTGTGAACAACAACACATGACATATTGCACTATGTCACTATTTATTTAAAAAAACTAAGTTAAAATGCACAAGCGGTGTGTGCAAAACTAGAACACCCCATGATTCTGTAGCTTGTAGAACCACCTTTATTAGCAATAAGCAATAATTTTTTGTATAACATTATCAGCCTCTTATTATTATTTAGTAATTTTGGCCCACTATTTTTACAACATTGCTTAATTTCATGAAAGTTTGCAGGCATTCATTTTATGCACAGCTCTCTTAAGGTCCCACCACACCATTTCAATCAGATTGAGGTCTGGACTTTGACCGGGCCACTGCAACTCCTTGATTCTTTTCTATTTCAGCCATTCCTGTAGATTTGCTACTGTGCCCGGAGTCATTGTGTTATTGCATGACCCAATTTTGGCCGAGCTTTAGCTGTTGGGCAAATGGCCTCATACTCAGCTCTAGAATACTTAAGTACACAGGGGTTTCATCGTCGTGACAATGACAACAAAGTGTTCAGGTCCCTAAGTGCTAAGTGTGGCACTGCGCATTATGGTCAAACATCTTGTTGGTCTCGTCTATCCAAAGGACATTGTTCCAGATATCTTGTGGTTTGTTCAGATGCAACTTTGCAAACCTGAGCTGTGCTGCTATGTTCTTTTTAGAGAGAAGAGGCTTTCTCCAGGTATGAATTCCAAACAAGTCACACTTGTCCTTTTGTAATTTATTCTTGTAAAATTTAACATTTGACATGCTAACTGAGGCCTCTACGGTCTGTTATGTAGTTTATTTGTTTATTTCCAGTTTGTTTGAGCATTGCACAGTCTGACCTTGAGATGAATTTGCTGGAACATCCACTCCTAGGAAGATTGGCACCTGCCTTGAATGTTTTCCACTTGTAAGTAATCTTTCTCACTGTACATTGACAGACTTCAAATTGTATGGAAATGGCTTTAAACCCTTTCCAGATTGATGGGCAGCAGAAATTGCTTCTCTAAGATCATAGCTATTGTCTTTCCTCTATGGCACTGTCTTAACATGCATGTGAATGTGTCAGACCAGCAAACTGCCAGAATTTCTGCTTTTATATAGGTAGCTATAGCTATGCATCAAACATAACTATAACTTTCACTTCAGTGACTGTTGTGGGCAGACAACATTCAAACTAGTTATTTAAGCAATGAATCATCTTGATGTTTTTTCAACTAAAATTACATTTTGGGAATGTTTCCAAAGAACAAAAAGAACTTCACTTAAACTATCCTATGTATGTATGTATTATTTGTTTATTGGGCAGAGATGAATTATGCAAATATAGTTTGTTACTTTCTGACATTGCTTCTTGGAAAATGAAAGCAAAAGCACAATGAAAGGGAAACTTGACTGAGAGTCTCTGCAGTATACTTTTAATTTAACTTTTTTCTTGTGCTTTCCTTTTGCCTTTTCCTTCTCTGCCTTATCATTTGTGTCTCCTAGACTTTGTTTATGTGTGTCACCCTTTGTTGGGTTGCTTGGTTATCCATCTCTTGACCTGCTTTCTAGTTTTTGTTAATCTTTATTACTTTTTTGTTGCATTAGCTGGACATTTGTTTGTGGTAATAAAGCTTTTCCCCTCCTGTAAGTTTTTGCTTTTTCTTCCTCCGTGTGTTAACTTCTTTGTTTAACCTTTGCACTAAATGTAACACTAATGATTTTGGTCAGACACATCATGAAAAACAGAGCCTTGGACAGACATTTTTTTGGCTGTGGCCATAAATGTAATTTAGGCATAGATGATTCCCTGCCTTTTTAACCACATACATCAGTTAAACAAAACAAACAAACAAAAAATAGCCTACTGGTGTCTTTTAACAATGGACCAAATGTATTTCATATCAGCCTCAAAAGGCCTGAAGCATTGTTATAATTATATTATGAATAATTCCCTTGACCTCAAAAACAATGGCACAAATTACGATGTCTCCCTGATGATGAAGACCAAGCATGGCCTTTGGACTTTTGGACAGAAAATGTAATGCTTTTTGTTTATGACACAGAGGCTGTATACAGGAATGAGCAGGCTCTATTTCCTAAAGAAGCTGAAATCCTTCGAGTGCAGAAATATGTGTTGTGGTGAGCTCAGTGTGCTTTGCTGTGGTCTGCTGGGGAAGCAACATTGGAGCTGATGACACCAACAGACTGAATAAACTGATCAAGAAGACTGGCTCCGTGATTGGCAGCAAACTGGGCACTTGATACTACTGTGGAGAGGAGGTCACTGAACAAACTGTTATACGCAATGGACAATCCTGACCACTCTCTGCACCACTTAATGGACAAACAACAGAGCACTTTCTAATAACTGTATAATACTGTTATTTATTCAAATGCACCTTCAGCTGCTCCCTTGTTTTTCCCTAAGGGATCACCACAGTGGATTAATCCATATCAGTAATTTAGCAGAAATTTTATACTGGATGCCCCTCTTGACGCAACCCTCTGTGCTTGGAGAGGCTTGTGTCCTCACCTGGGCTCAAACCAGAAACCAGGAATCTATGTTCACTTTACATTAATAAGACAAAACATGGGACCACAATGACTGTTAAACAAAATTAACATATTTACCAATAAAAAACCTAAACCTAACTGATTTTATTTCACTTATTTTTCCACAAAAAAAACAATTCAAGGAACCATGATAACACTGTACACCTAGGCACTGGTGCCACTCAGCCACTTTTAATTGTTTGATTGTTAGGATACTTCAGGCCTAATGAAGTTTTGTCCTGAAGATTTAAGATTCAAACAAGCAAATATTAAAAAAAGTGATACGAGTGGTTAAATCTAATATATATTAGCGTGCCAAGCTGAATAGATAACCTCATCAACCAGTCTCTCAGTTCTGCTTTTGTTGTGATAATTGCAATTTTGCATTCATGGTAACATGAAACAGTTGCTGACTATGTGGGGCAGGTGAGATTTGAACAGGCAGAAACAGGAAATCAGACTGGTCTTTGTTTATCTGGCTCTAGATCTGTAACTAATAGACAGACCACTGTATGTGCTCAATGATACTGTGTTGAAAGCAACAATATCAGTGCCTGTTTTTCACTTTCACTGACCTCAGTCTGTGTGTCACTCTGGGTTATAAGCCTGCTGTCTTAGCCAGTGGCTTCATATCTTCTTTTTTTTTTTTGAGGGGCTCAGATCTGAAAAGAGGAAGTACACTGTGGGAGTGGACTGGGTAAATACAGGAAGTTAGCCTATTCTAAGTATCTGCACGGCAAAACAAAGCACTCATCCTGCCCTCTGCATACAGCGCTGACATACAAATTCAACACAACTGCTGAGCATGTTAATCATATTACTGGAAAAATATTTAGAATATAAGTAAAAGCTCAGTAATAACTTGAATTCTCAGTTGCCTTTGTTCAAGTGACCTTTGAGACTGTTTCCATCTTGACGTTCAACAAATTCCATGACTTCAAATGTCATTTTGAACTTTTTTCACCTGAGAAATCAGAAGTTCTCAAATTCCCACTAGTCTGTTCTGCAGCATCAGTTTAGGTGTCGCAATAAATAAACTGCACTGGTTTTCACATGCTTGACACTTCTTAATGGATCATTTTAAAGAAAATGAATCATATTCCATGTAATTAGTTCCCCTTTTGTGACTGTCAAAGATCTTCTCTGAGATAGGCTAAAGCTCTCTCTCCCTAGCTCGCTCTCTCTCTCTCTCTCACACACACACACACACACACACACACACGAGCATAAAGGGTGGAAAAAGGTTGAGTTGAACAATTTCTGAGTCATCAGTTCTTTCAGAGTGACATTAAACTCACAAAGGATTTATCTTTGGTCAATACAACAATGATGTAAATATAGGTGATAATATCACAAAACATGTATATCTGTATGTTTTCCTGGCTGTTCAGGAACATCATGGCTTAGGATGAACGACGCTGAAGATGGAAACAGATTTCTTCCTTTAAATATTTCTCGGTATGATTGATGTAAAGTTTTTTTTGACAAGAAAGTATTAACAGTGAATGCACCATGCAAGTTAAGCAGGTACATTTCCATCCTTCATAAAGAAAATCAGATTTTAGGAACGTACGTTCACTGATTGCTTTGTTTGTTTGTTTGTTTAATAAAAAACAGTCCTGTAAGTTGTGTTTACCATGCAATAATATATTTTCTACAAATAAAACCCAATTACAGACACACCCTCTCTTTCTGTTTTCTTGACTAATGCACCGGCGCAAACACGTAAAAAAAAAAACAAAAAACAAAAAAAAAAACCACGTCATGATCAGAGAGCACTGGGTTCATGGGAAAGGTGTGCACAAATAAACTAGCAAGCAGTGTCATTGCTGTTGGACTGTCCCAAGTGAAACAACAAGACTGGTCAAAACTGAAAGGGAGGCGTATGAGTTTAGACATCGATAGTGCCATTTTTACTGTGTACAAAGGTCAAAACACACAGTAGATCGAGAGGACGCAGTAAGAGCAAGCAGGCCCTGCAGGATTCTTTAAAAAGTTTAAACCAACCAGAAAACGTACTCTTCTATTGCAAAAATAATAAGAGATAAACAAAAAAGAGACAGAGGAAAAAAAGAGTGAGATAAAGAGGACGTTGCAGGTTATTGTTTTGCAAGGGTTGTGTTGCACTAAGTGTACATACATGTAAACTAAGAAAAAAGATGGTGAGAGAGAGTAATAAAGAGAAATTTAGTCTTGACTTTTGTGTTGCCTTTAAATAATTTACATGCCAACACAGGTTAAAGCCTTTTCTTTTATATCTCTTGTCCAAACAACAACCAAAAGTCTTGCCGACCTGTGTTAAAACACTCAGAAACATGTTGAAACATATCTGAGAGGTTTTTTGAGTGCAAGTGGGTAGTGGTGATTTCCCGTTTAATGCTTAACATGATGCCTACATGATTCACTGATGTCACACGGCAGTCATGTGACTGGTTAAATTTGCATACAACTGCTGATAAGAGGGTACCTTTATACCACCAACAAGATAATGGGGCAGAGTGCAACGAGCTGTTGGCAGGATCTGATTAATCAATGTACAAGACAAAATGCTCAATTTCAGAAGAGTTTTTTGCTATGACTAGACAAAGCTTGGCTAATGAGGAAAGGCTGAGCACCCTTGAAACTTTTTACAGAAGAATTAACTCTACAAGGCTGATGGATAAATGGAAAACTGATGCTGGAAATGGGAAACGTTCTATCCCTGATCAAAAATCTATAGACCAAATCTGTAATGTTTTACAAACTCCCTGTCGTAACAGTTTGCATTGAAACAGTATAGTTACTGTATACCGTTTATTTTGAGCTACATTTACACTGCATTGTGCTGCAGAAAATTACCCGTGACCAACTGTTTCGTTACATACATACACATCCCCTATTCTTCAAATGAATTGAGCTCCATACATTAAATGAGGTAAGTATAGAATAAATACACTAATAGTTGTTCAAAACCCAGCACTGTCCCAAGGTTTATGGCTGCCTCTGAAAAAGTGCCTTTTTATTTTCTTTTATGTCTTGCCTCCATGCCTTGCTGCTGAAGGGTTGCAAAATCTATAGCTATATGTGTCTTTTGCTACTGTAACGACTGAATTTCCCATTCGTGGGATAAATAAAGTCTTATCTTATCTTATCTTAAACTACCTCATCTGGAAAACATTAAGTTGTATGTTTAAAATAAGAAATGACACAGTCAAATCTTGCATTTGAATCAAGTGGCTAGTAGGCTTTATTACAAATGACTATGCAATTATTCAAGAGGTGTGCTAATTTTGTATAGATTCACCAGACACTTCATTAAGCACACTTGTTCAACCACTTGTTAACACAAATATGTAATCAACCAATCACATGACAGCAAAAAGTCATTGCATTTAGGCATGTAGACATGACTTGCTGAAGTTCAAAGTGAGCAGCAGAATGGGGAACAAAGGTGATTTATGTGACTTTGAATGTGAGTGGTTGATGATGCCAGATGGGCTGGTCTGAGTATTTCAGAAACTAACCAAAAATATCCACTGAGAGACAGTCCTTTGGGAGAAATTGCCTTGCTGATGCCAGAGGTCAGAGTAAAATGGCCAAACTGCTTTGAACTGATAGAAAAGCAACAGTAACTCAAATAACCACTCACTACAACCAAAGGTACATGCAGAAGAGCATCTCTGAATGCACAAAATGTCAATTCTTGAAGCAGATTGGCTGCAGCAGCAGCAGACTACACTGCATGCACTCTTGTCAGCTGTGAACAGAAAAGTAAGGCTACTCTTTGTATAGGTTCACCAAAACTGGACATTAGAAGATTGGAAAAACGCTACCTGATCTTTAGAGTCTCAATTTCTGCAGCGACATTAAGCTCATACTATCACAATTTGGTATAAACAGCATGAAAACATGGAGCCATCTGGCCTTTTATAAATGGTTCCACCTGCTACTGGTGGCGAAATGGTGTGGGAGATATTTTCTTGTCACACATGGCCCCCCTTAGTACCAAATTAGCATAGTTTAAACATCACAGCCTTCCTGAGTATTGTGGCTGAGGATGTGCATCCTTGTATAACCCTAGGGTAAGCCTCTTTTGAATGCAGCTTCTAGCAAGATAATGGGCCCTGTCACAAAACTCAGATCATCTTAGACTACTTTTTTGAACATGAAAATGAGTTCATGCACTCAAATGTTCATCCAATCCTTCAGAGCACCTTTGGGATGTGGTGGAACAGCAGATTTGCATCATGGATGTGTAGCTAACAAATCTGTAGCAGTGTGACGCTACAGTGTCATTATGGGGGAATGTTTCCAGCACCTTGCTAGATCTAGACCAAGAAGAATTAAGGCAGTTCTGAAGGCAAAAAGGGGTCCAACCTGGTACTAGCATGATGGACCTAATGAAGTGTCCAGTCAGAGTATACAAACAAAAAGGCCATATGTTAAACTAAATACACTCACAGGAGGTAGTCTTACAAATGTCAGCTCTCAGCTTTTACTGTTAATCTAAATGACAGTACATTAAAGCATGTCAAGTCTGTTATTAAGAAAAAAACGTGCCTAAAGCGCCGCCTGGACCTCTTATGTGTTGTTTGTTATGTGTTTGAGTCTTGCTAATCTAATAGCTAATTACCTTGAGCTCTGCAAGAAGACAGGTTGTGATGCTTTCATAAACTCTCCCGAGTGATTTGATGACCAAGATCGCCCTCTGGTGAAATGTTATGGGTACTACTCTTTTTGCAAACCCACGTGTAGCTGACGTTTTACGTCATGCGCTTTTATATTATTTGCAACTTTTAAAGATAGCCACTAATTATAAAACGGCACAATGTACGCAGTACGGTTCAAAGGTCATCCAGACCATGAAACCGAACGTCATAGTGAAACTTTATCCACAAACACATTTTTTAGTGTTTTCCATAAAAACAAAAACGCATCAAGTTTACCACACAAATTACCCCTTGAGTGTCTCAGAAAAGTCGAAGATGATTTTTATATGATACATGATCAAATATAGTGTAGATTTTTTAAAAGGCTTTCAAGCTTTACAAGTTAGGTACGTGTACTTTTACGTGATCATTGCTTATATTTCGCTGGGGTACGTGGATTGCTTATAAAGGCGAAATTAATGTTCATGCGAACACCGCTATTGAATACGTCGCCTGATAGTTGCACACTCCACCAACAAAAGGAACCAACCCCTCTGCCGAAACCCGGGATCGAACCAGGGACCTTTAGATCTTCAGTCTAACGCTCTCCCAACTGAGCTATTTCGGCGGTACAAAGCACATGCCTCTTACTTTTTGTTTTAATGCGCATGCATGTATGAACATGTGTCCTATATGTCTGCTTGCAAACTGCATGTGTTTTCTCCCGATGGAAATGTGTGTAGTCATATCTCAGTCTCAAGAAGTTTGTCAACGCTGCAAGTCACTTAAGTTTTCGAGCCATTAGGCAACATGAGCGGTACAACGTAACGGAATAATTTACTACTTAAAAGTAATGAAAGACCACCAAAGATACATAACTGAAGTTTCAGCAGCCATATTCTATTAGAATGGTTCTAAGGTTTGGACACAAGATGGAGCCACTGTTGAGCAAAACATACTGTTTGCATTGAGAGTGTTTTTGTTTTTTTTCTACTGTCATGATATTGATGTGTTGCCTGGAAAAATGGATTTACAACGAAATTGATTTTTGTTTGTTAAGCCACTTATCATTGACATCAGCTTAGTAAAGAAACAGTTTTAAATTGTGTCTCTTGGCATTTTGTTACTAGCAGCCTGCCACAAAAACACATCATTTGGTCCCATTTCTGTAGTTAAAGCCACAAAAAAGCAAAATATAACACAGTTTGATAGACATATGAGAGTAACAAGGTGATTCCAAAGGAGTTATTAGCCAAGAAAATGTTGGTGTCCGGTTCCCTCAGTCTGCTGCCCCAACACATCACAACATAGAGGATAGCACTGGCCACTAAAGACAGTCATCTCAGAAAACAGAGATGGCTCTGGTCCTTCTTGTAGAGGGCTACTGTGTTTTTACTGAAGTCCAGTTTATTGTCAATGTGAACACTGAGGTATTTATAATTCTCCACTGTCTTCAAACAGACCCCATGGATGGAAACAGGGGTAATGGCATTCTGGTCCTTCGCATGTCCACAACCAGTTCCTTAGTCTTTGCCATTTTAAGCTGCAGGTAGTTCTTTTTGTACCATGTAACAACGTTGCCCACTATAGTCCTGTATTTTTCCTCATTACCCTCTCTGATACATCCCACTACTGCAGAGTCATCAGAAAACGTCTGAAGGTGGCCCCTGCGGGGCTCCAGTGTTGCTGACCACACTTTCCAACATACAGTGCTGCAGATGCACATACTGTGGTCTGTCAGTCAGGTAGTCAATTATCCAGGCCACAAGGGAGGCATCCACCTGCATCACTGTCAACTCATCACCTGCTAGAGTTGGCCTGATGGTGATGAATGCACTGAAGAAGTCTAAAAACATGACAGCAGTCATTGGCTTGTCCAAGTAGGTGTAGATGCAGCTGAGCAGGTAGAGAATGGCATCCTTAATTCAAAGTAGGGGCTGGTAGGTGAACTGGAGGAGGTCCACCAGTGGGCTGACCATAGGCCAGAGATGGTCCAAGAAGAGTGTCTCCAGGGCCTTCATGATATATGATGTCAGTGTCAGAGGTCTGTACTCCTTAGGGTTGTTGTACTGTGATGTCTTTAGCACAGTCATGAGGTATGACCTAGTTTGCAGCATGGAACCATTTGCAGATTCAGGTTCCTCCTAATGATGTGATGGATTACTCCACAAAGCTGATGGGGCCACAGTCTTCGAGGACCCTGGGGCTCACACCATCAGGGCCTGCAGACTTACCTGAGTGGAGACTCATCAGCTGTCTCTGGTCAGTGTAGATCAGTGGCCAATGAATTTAAACACCTGGGGTCAACATTCAAAGCAACAGACATTGCACAAGAAGAATGTGCAGTGGGTGGAGACAAGTGCTGGGGTGATTTGTGACAGAAGGATGTCAGCATGAGTGAAAGAGAAGGTTTAAAAGATGGTAGCGAGACCTGCTATGATGTATGATTTGGAGATGGTGGCACCAACAAAAAACGGGAGGCAGAGCTGGAGAGGGCAGAGCTGAAGAAGCTGAAATTTTCACTGGAAGTGACCAGGATGGGCAGGATTAGAAATGAATACATCAGTGGAACAGCTCATGTTACGCAGATTGCAGACAATGAGAGGCAAGGTTGAGATGGTTTGGACATGTTCAGAGGAAGGACAGTGGATATACTGGACAAAAGAAGAGGGAGCTGCCACGTATGACAAATAGAGGAAGACCACAACTAAGGTTCATAGATGCAGTGAGGGAGGACATGAAGAGCTTTGGTGTGACAGAAGAGGATGCAGATGATAGGGTGAGATGGAGGCAGATGATCTGCTGTGGCGACCCCTAAAAGGAGCAGCCAGACAAAAAAAGAAGAGTCTTCTTTTTCCCAATTCTTCTGAAGCATACATTTCCTATTGCTAAAATACTCTTTAAACACGTCACAACTCAGTATCAGTTGTTAATTACAATTAACTCTTGCTCACACCAGAAAGACCTTTTAAAAAGCGATGCAAGACACTATCATAAGTTTGTAGTTAAAAACAGCATTTTGAGACTCCTCTTGGCTAAAAGTCATAGAAACCCATAATGCCTGCTAATCTTATCATTCTGCACTTTTCTTTTTTTCTAATGGGGTTCTGCAGTGATGCAGTGCTGTCCTTTTATTAGTCATACAATGTCCTGATGCCAGTTTCTGTGCCTCCCATCTCTTCTTTCTTTCCCCCCTAATCTCCCCTCCATTCTGCCTCTCATTCCCCCATTCTTTCTACATAACTTTCTCTCATTTTTGTTCCTCTGTCATCCCTCAAGGTGACTTTCCTTCCTTTGCAGACACTGCAGCTGTTCCTCGCTTTTGTTCTGGAAGGCCTAAGTATGGATAAGAGATGAGAGAGATGCAGAATAAAGGGAAGGAGAACCAAAGGAGAAAATGGGGGTGTGAAAGAGGAGGGGACTGATGAGATTATCAAGCAGGATGGAGGAATCAGTTTTGACTCACTGCACAAATCAGTAGGGCAACAAACACTCACTTACACATGGCATGTGCAGACAGATTTGTCCTGGTAAAATAAAAAATGAAGTGTCAACATCAAGCGTTTGAGCTGCCTTGACAGATGCTTACCTTTAATAACAAGTTTCATCTTCATTAGCACTGGTGATTAGTACAGTTGTCACATCGCACTGATGCATAGTGAGGGTTCACTATAGTCAGTACTAAATACTGCAAGTATCTGGGACAGAGTTTCTAAATTTAGGGATCAGAGAAACAGGGAGCGGAAACAGGAGATGTCGAAAGGGAGGGACAGCTGGAAAAAAGAGACAGATTTGGACAGAAGGGTCCAGAGAGAAAGGGATGGAAGAATTCCCAAGTCATCCTGAGTCTGATGAATCCAAGCAGTTCTCTGCTGAAACTGCAGATAATGGGTTGCAATTATGATAAAGCCCAATCACACTTTTCAACTTTCTTTCTTTTTAAAAATACTTTAATTAAAGTGACATAATTGTCCTATTTAATTCTTCCATTCTGCCATTTATGGATCAGATCCTTGCCAGGTCTTAAATAGTCTTATGATCTGAGAGAGATCAGTTCAACTGAAGACTGACCTTACAGCGTGCTTCTCTAAAATAACTGTGAAAGATGACTCAAGTCTGTCTATATGATTTCTTGTTCTGTATTGCTTTGTGTTTTCATGTTATTTTCTATTCAAGTACAATAGTGAACAATAGTAGGGTGACGGACAGCTGAGAAAAAATAAACTTTCTATATATCAAATATTATAAATAGACTTGTACCACTAAAAACATTTTAGATTACAAGCTACATTCAGCTATTCACATACACATTCATTAAATGCTTTTTAACTATCACTCTCCTGATCTGATGGATGCATCAGGGGCAAGTTAGGGTCCTGGATGCTTCAGTAATCAAACTGTTGGAGAACCATTGATCTTCCGATTAGTAGATGACCTACTCCACCTCCTGGGCCACTTATAAAACCAGAACCAATTAAAGAGAAGCGACCTCTGCCAAGTCCCTCCATGATGTCATTGCACCTGAAACAATATTTTACCACCATAATGTGACTCCTTGACCATGAAAACCTACCTGTAGCACTTGGAGTCACGTTGGTGGCACTGTACTGAATCAGAGTTCCAGCTACAATTTGATGTCAGTTTCTAACTCATAGTAAAGAACATCTCATGAACCTTATGTATTTTAACATTCTGGATCCTGAGATCCTGAATGCTAACTGGGTCCAAAGCAACCTTCAATATGGTAGACCATGATATACCCGATGATCTGGAGATATTGTAGTGTAATTTTTATGGAAACATTATAACAATTATTTATGGAGCTGGAGCAAAATTTCTTGAAATTGCCCCTATCCCACAATGGTTAAAAAGATCACTTAAAAAAATTCCTGGAAGTGGCTAATGATCTGGACCACCTCAAAGGATTGCTCCTTATTACCACACCCCACCTCTCAAATAAATTTCTTTTGCAGTTATATTGCACACAGACAAACAAACAAAAATCATTAAAAAAAATCCTGATTCAGATTTTGATCCAGATAGACTAGAAAAAGTTATTTAATGTTACTTGGTTTGTGACTTAAAACACACCCCACCCCTCAAAAAATGTATTAATATTTAAGAACTTTTTGAGTTCTATTGCACAAACAGACAAACAAATGGAGGTGAGAACATTACCGCCTTGGCAGAGGTAATTACAGAGGTAATTACTCCACACAGACATGGGAACTGACACTGTACTTTGGCCTTTTCTCTGTAACTGAATTTACTGATTAGAAAAGTGTAATATTTGAGAATTGCCTACAACAAATACACTGAACGTATGTGTATTGATTGACACAGTGAGCCAAGATAGACTTTGATCACCTTTTTAATACAGATTCTCTTCTGCTCTATACAATAACACATATTATAAATCTTATACAATGCTAATATTTCTCTATACACATGGTCATAAATGTACAGTACAGTGTACACACATACAGTATTAACACAATTTCACTTACATGTATCTTTTCTTTACAGTAA
>VUQH01080641.1:43711-54262 GCA_015106775.1 Etroplus canarensis | reverse complement strand
TATCTTTTCTTTACAGTAACTTTCCAACTCAACAAGAGTTTATCACAATGGCTGATTTTCTGTCCGGCAGATGATTGTGGCCAAAGTAAAAGATTTTTTGACTAAAACCTAACTCAGATTCTTTAGTATTTACATCCCTGAAAAATGTAAATGAATACACAAGAATTATTGTCTTCTGTCTTGCTCACAAATAGTGTAAAAGGGGTGAGGATGAAGGAGGAGATAGCCCAGAGCCCAAGGAGCATTCCAAGTCTTGAGTCCATAAAAAGTTAAAAGTGTACGTTATCTATTTAGTGACACAAATCTTTACCTACTGCAACACCCATAATACAACAACTGATTGAGGGCTGGCTTATTGTTTTTTTGTCCAGCAGGTCTGGAAATTAGACACGAAGCCCTGAGGAGAAAGGAGACACCGATATTGTGTAACATGTCCAGGACTCAGTCCAGAAGCTATCTGCCTCTGTGGTCAAACTTCTGTCCAAAAGCAATGACTGCTGTCCAGAGCAACAAACAGCTATCACAAGGAGATGTCTCACGTCAGTGGTTGTTTTCCATTGTTGGGGTTTCTCAAGCTTATGATGCTAGTTAGCCTGCAGTGACTTGAGAGGATTTTTACTGAAGTTTTTATGAAATATTGCCCTTTAATTCCCACTTTAAAAGTAAAGTGATACTATTTCAGTAGTATTACACTGGCCTGCCATTTACACTTAGTTACAAATTCTCTATATAGTTTGCTTTTATGCCCAGCAGCCTCTTTCTGGTAATCAGAAGTCTCTTTTCTTTTTAACACATACATAGAAAACAACAAGTTTAAGTTCACGCTCTCTTTATTCACATCCTAGGGGTCATTGCTTTGCTCATTTATTGCACGTAATCATTGACACACGCACACATTTCTTAATTTACACAACCACACATCTTTTGCAAACACACATGCATACATGCATACTTGCACACAAACACTATCACTCAAATACCCTCCATAGTCATGATCATTAAAGTTCGTTTTTCAAAAAAAGTCATGCCTTTTAGGTTTCATTTGCACACATCCTTCTAAAATATGGTGCTTATTGAAAATCAGATCTGAATTCATTTTTTTTGCGGTTTCCTGGTTTAATATGAGCCTGTAAACTTTGAATCTTAATGCTTGCATTTCTGCCACTGATTTTCTATATGCAAACACTTTCACTCTAAGATGATACATTGTTGTAAACATACAGCTGGACAATCAGCACCATAAGAATACCAATAACTCAATTAAGGCATGAAAAAATTAGGGAAAGGAAGAGAAATATAGACTTCAATTAATATTTTCTTTCACTGAGAATATCTGTGCAGGTAGATATTG
The DNA here is from genome assembly GCA_015106775.1 of Etroplus canarensis. Lineage (NCBI taxonomy): Eukaryota > Metazoa > Chordata > Actinopteri > Cichliformes > Cichlidae > Etroplus > Etroplus canarensis. The sequence continues at coordinate 52,911 of VUQH01080641.1, read as the reverse complement.
GTGTGCTTTCACAGATAATGATTAAATATAGATCAGTGTGCAATAAGTGTATGGGTGTGCATGTGTCTATCTGTGCATATGTACATGCACATGCAAGTTGAAAGTGCTCACAGGAGCAATATTGTACTGTATGTATTTGCAGCGACCTATCCTTTACCTTTCATGTCGGTGGACACTAGTATTTTCAGTAGTCATGGCTGTGATGTTGTCATAAAAATTATTGACTAGTATTGCCACAAAGAACACATTGGCCAACCTGTCAGTCAGAAAGTGGACTAATAATGGCCACTGTAAGGACAGAAATGAGCAGACTCTAATCAGGGCTTAGAGCTCACCCATTTCCACATCAACGACAGAACATGGAATTTGTCCTGACCTTTATGAGCTGACTGGTTGTCAGTTTTTCTTACACCCATGGATCATTACATTCCATCTATACCATACATCCCCATCATCTTGGTAAAATACATATAGTTCTTCAAATTCACACACATACTCACACATCCACACTCTGAAGACCAGCCTCATTCCCTTACTGCTTCTGTGAGGCATCGATCAGTGCCATCACTGGCCTCCACCCGAGACTTGCGATTCTTTCTCTGGCCTCCCCCCTCCACCCAAGAGTTATGAATAACTGTCCCCCCACTGGGGGCTGGGTCCACCTGCAGAAGTGAAACAACCCTTTTCTTAACACGTGTTTTGAGTGCACGGCGCAGTTTTTGCCTGGTGAAAGCATAGAGCAGAGGATGAAATATGGTGGTTCCATAAGCCATCGCCAAGAAGCACAGACGGAGCCGCACCAGGCTATCACTGGGACCCATGCACAGAATCAGAACATTGACTGCAGATAGAGGGGCCCAGCAGCCCAGGAATGTGGATATGATGATCAGGGACATTTTTAGGACACGACGTTGACGTTCCCGACGGTCTCTGTGTCTGCGCACTGCTCGCCTCAGAGCAATAATGGCAGAAACTGAGGCCTGTACACCCATGGAGGATGCAGGCAGATGTGTGTTGGCATGGGTCTGAGCTGAGGCTGAAGCTGGGGTCGGAGAAACAGGGGTGGCAGGTGTGGTTGCAATGGGGGTGGTGGCGGCAGTGCTGACAGTAGTGACTGTTGCCCCACTGTCTGACATTCCTTGGGGCATGGAGGAAAGTGGTGGGGGTGATGTTGGTGTAGGGGTGGGAGAGGGAATGAGGGGAGGATGGTTCAGGTTCTGGTTCTGGTTGGATGACACTACCTCTGTGGGCAGGCTTAAGTCCTTCTTCCTCTGCCTCCTGCAGCGTATCCTGCAGGTGGAGTCCTTTGCACGTGTATTCCTCATCATGTGAGAGCCAATGCGGATGTTGAGGGCCTGTAGGATCCTGGAGTATGTGAATAACATGACTGCCACAGCAATAAAGAAGCAGGGCACCTGGAGTAGCAAGTGGTAATACATAGCCAGGCCTGTATAATACCCCTGCCCTCCAACACAAAGCAATGTCCTGTTCTGCCATACTGGAGGCAGGTGTTGTGAAGGGGATGGAGGCGGAGTCAGGGGTAATAAAGAAGGTGATGGGGAGGAAAAATAAGGGGTCTGTCCAGTGGTGAGCTGAGAGTCATTGTTCTGCCTTTCTGGCTCTTCGTGTTCACCATCCTCAGCCCTTGAAGAGAAGAAGTCCCCTTCAAGAAAGGGCAGAAAGAAAACAGCCAGAGACACAGCCCACACTGTTGCCAGGAGCAGTGTTGCACGTCTGGGGGTCAGGAGACGACTTGCTGGACGCACTGAGATGTCGTATCGGTCCAGACTGATTACTAACACATTGACTGCTGTAGCCACACTGGTGAACGTGACACAGGCCTCATGAAAGCAGCAAAGTGTGGCCAGGCTGCCAACTCCATTTTCATTTGCTGGTAGCAGGATCACAGCCACAGTGAGTGGCAGACACAGCACGCAGACCAGTATGTCGAGCACATGCAGATTGACTGTGACCAGGTTGCTGACTGAATCCACCAGGTTGGACTGAGCACAGTAGAGCACAAGCACGGTCAGGTTGCTGCTAAAGCCTAACACAAGCTCCAGCATCAGCACGGTGGTCAGAGACACCTGGAAGCCCAGAGGATAGGGTGTGCTCCAGCCCTCCTCCACACCCACCTCTCCCCCTCCATCCAGGAGGCCTACCCCCTGGCCATCACTGGTCTCCAGGAGGTCACGATAGCCTTCGGTCTCCATTGACGCCACAGCAGTCCTTTACACATAGCACCAGAGGCCGCTGTACCTGACCATGTTCTATGTTCCCTTTTCCTCTGGCTCAAATGAGACAGTAATGTAGGTGATTGCAGCGCTGTGGTTGGATCTATGAAGAAACAAGAACAGAGACATAGAATAAAAAAGACAGAGAAACGGGACAGAGAATGATCAAGCAGTTTAGCAGTCAGTTTACTCAAAAATAAGGCTGCACAAGTACAAGTCAAACTTGTCAGATTTCACAAGTGAAGAAAAGCTGTGAGTTGAAGCTATGAGGGAGGTGAAAGGGATCTTGGCAGTCTGTTGGAGTCATGGGGTGCAGTGCAAGCTGCTGCTGATGACCCATGATGTCCCACTGGGCTCGGCAGTTTAAACAGCAACAGTTTCATACAGACAATGGTAACAGTTCAGAGAGGGTGTGTAGCAGGATGTCTTACGGGGTTTAAATGAATTACAGAGGGACGAAGGATCCCTGACCTATACAGATTTTAACATACAAGTGAGGATGCATTTTTGTGATATGCCCATAATCCACATAATATGTAGAATTTGAAGACAAAACATTCCCTCATGAATATGAGTGGGCAGATGTTTGATTCATTCTTATGCAACATACATTATATGGGTCAGAAATATAGCTTGCGGAATAAAGCATGTACAAATTAAGAGGAATAAACCAATACACCTGTACTGTCAAAATGTCAGTGATGCACTACATGTTGTCTCTAGCAGCCAGCTCTGTACCTGTTCACCAGTGATTGACAACCCACTTTGTGAAGATACCAAATACCTGTACAGATACAATAAATGCTAAGCTTGGGTGTTAAAGCAAATGTTTGTTTGTTTGTTTTTTTAAAAACAAGTTATATAAAATTGTCAGCTTCTACTTCTAAGAGAAGAGGTGGCAGGAGCATTGGTGGGAAGGACTTTGCAGTGCATGTCAACATAGCAGGCAACCAAGTGAGGGTGGCAGCAGTTAATAGTTTATACTGGGAAATGTAACGAAGACGAATAGATCAATGATCCACAGACAGTGGCACATAAACAATGCTATCAGAGAAAGACCAGCTCCCCAGGCTTTCTCGTTCCACACCCCCTCTTTCTCCTTCTCCTTCCTTCACTGCTCTGTTGCTTTTCAGTTTACTGGCTGACTGCTTTGCATGTAGAGCATGTTACTCATGGCTAGTTGGATGCTCGCTTATGCATAAGAGGGAATCATACAAAGTGATTAGGCCAAGAGAAGATGCCTTCATGATTTGCTTTGAGGAATTAAAGTGTTCCCTGAGTGTCTGAATGAAGTAGAGCTACAGGTGTGACATCAATGGCAGCGTTGACCCCAGCCTTTGCTCTTAGTCTTTTCTCTGCCACTGTTTTTGTTCCTAGCCTCTTGTTTGCCCTTTTCCTTTGTTTTATTTCACAGTTTTCTTCCCATTTGTCATGTAGAAAGAACCTGCAGGCAGAGCAGGACTCAAATGTGGAACAGTGGTCTCTCTTAATTCACTAATGGGTTTCATGGGGTTTGCAGTGGTGCTGGAACATTGATTTAAAACATCATCGATCTGCCAATTTAACAAGCCTGAAGCAAGGGAGCACATAAACACTTCCTATCACACCCCCCAGGGGTACCTGTGGTTTCTTTTTGACTTTGAGCGCTGCACAAAAAAGTTATTAGTAAATGTGTTCAATTCCCATATTTCAACAGCAATCATAGGTTAAGATTTAAAAAATATATTATTACTTTGATGTAAGTCATATATAGAGTATCATACATAGCTTAAGCAAGCCACAGTAAAATGTATGTGTTTCCCCTGTCCCAAAAAGAACATGGATCTAGGAATGGAAATTTGGCTTTTACAGACATAGGAAACATTTCAAAATAATTTCAAATGTGAATCATTTCACAGACATACTCCTAGGACTGAAAACTTTAAACCTATTAAGTAGCTTTACACGTATTAATGCTATCAACATCAATTTTGATTGTCTTTGTATAAGGTGGTGAACAACATGGTGCTCATGGAGCTCATGAAGGAACATTTTATGTTTGACAATCACCCAGACCATTCACAGAGGCAATGCAGTGAATATTGGGCTTTCCAATTCATGTTATTTAAGCAGTATGGAAAATTTGGGTTGGATAACAATCTGTGCATTTGATAGCATATAGGTAACACTAAATCAATAAATGTTGAAAAAAACTGAATGAAATAATACAGCAGTCACCTATTATCTAAACAGTATTATTCACATAGAATGTGATAGCAAAACAGAGTTGATATAAGAGTAAAGTTATACATGTTATTTTGCAGTCACTGAGTCAATCTCTCTCATCAAACATCAGACCATCATCTCGTTCTCTTAACTGTCCTGCCAATAATTACAAGAGGATGATTGTGTAGTGGGCAGGCAATGAGTGGACAGAACAGTTTTCAACAAGTGCAATGTATCCTTTTCTGTGACAAAGAAACAATGAGCCACAATTAGTCTGCGATAAAGAATACTTGGTGTGATGAAGTGGTAATAGTTACAAAGGAACAGAGGCAATAGAGTAGAAAACATCAATGTTAGCATGTGTTTGCTCCCAGCAAGACAAAATGTCAGAAGTTCTTTATATGAGCAGCTGTGACTTTGACCTGCGGGCAGCAAAACTGACAATAATCTAGTTTTAACAGGGATAGAGGGAAGAATAAAATTAAAATGTGTAGACACGATGGTGAACTTTGAGGAGTTTTTGCAATAATCATCGTGTTTCTATCTGTTAGTGGACACTGTAAACAGTCAGGCTCATTTGAGAATGCAATTCATCTTATGCAAGTTGTAATCTCAGTAACTGAGGTAACCTGCAAGAATCATCTTCAATCATTTGTATTGTGCACTGTTCAATGAGTTATTATGGAATCCTATTACAGTAAATCATCTTGTTTTGATCTTTGTATTTACAGAAAAGGAGGTGCACTTTTGAGTGAGTTGTGACTACAGAAAATGATTTCAAACAATTTGAAACTTTCCCACCTTAAGTTACATCAACACTATGATTGCTAATTTAAATAAAGAGGAAAAGGAGAGGAACAACTTACAAGCACAATATGTATTGCTTTTGATTGCTTAAAAACAGTTTAAAATCTTGAAAACTGTTCTTAAAGTTAAAAAAACTCAACAAAAATATTGTTAGGTTAATAAAACCACCAGTAGAAGAATTAACTGCTATAGTGTAGTGTTTAAGATGTTTGTGTATTGTGTTGCAGAGTATCTACTGAAGTTAGAATGCTAACCAGCTAGTGCCAGGACATGCCCCTGCCACTTTATACTTAAATATGAGACAGTGATTCAAGGTAATGTATAGTCTGCCCACAGTCTAATGTTAAAAGAAGGTGAAGTGGAATTTTGTATTTTTTCTACAGTCTGTGATTCTACCCTGTTGGAGGCCAGGCAATTAATGACTGAAATAGTAAACACAACAGTGGCTAAACCTCTTAGTAGGTAACCATTTGAGAGCATGTTTTAAAAGAGAAAGAGCTAGTTGGCTCAGGTCTGTTTTTCCCTTAGCACCACTTGTTGCACTTAAGCCCCCTTGCATACCACTTACAGTGCCCCTTCCTTCCCCCTTCTGTTCACGATCAGGTGATGTATGTATATGTACACTTGCAACACAAACACCTGTTCCTCTGATTTTAATTGACACAGAGATTAAGGTTTGGCTAAGAAACAAAAAAAGTCCTACTTAGGCTCTGAAACAATGGAGAGCACCACACATTGCACCTTTAAGGCATGTCCAAATATTAAATTGCAAAAAAACTTTGGTTTTAGTGTCAAGCTAGAAAAACAAATCTGAAAAGAATATTTAAGTTTTAATGCACAACACTGTTCTTCTCCAGTCTTCCTAAGAAGACTGGTGCCCTTCAACATTTGCAAAAAATTGCTGCTGATGTTTTACTAGTCTGGTAGCTAGTGCTGTCTTCCAGGCAGTGGTGTGCTGGGGAGGAAACTGCAGGAAGAGGGACGCAGCATGACTGGACCAACTGGTACAAAGAACGGGCTTGGTGGTGAGCACAGAGCTGGACTGAATAGATTGATTCCCATCTTGGACAACACCCACCACTCTCTGCACAGCACATTCACCAGGCAGAGTGTGTTCAGTGGCAGGCTGAACACAGACAGACTCAGACATTCATTTGTCCCCCTGACCATAAGACTGTACAACAGCTCTCAGCAACTGCAGGTGCCTGACAGGAAGTAATGTTACTACTGCGAGAAGATGCAACCACTGGCATGTTTGCCAACAGCCTTTACACAACAAAATAGAAGAAGACAAGCATCAGACAGCAGTTATTACTGTTTGTTTTTGATAATTACCAATTTATTTGCTGTATTTCTAATTATTTGCTTTATTTGAAAGTATTTGCTATAATTTAGATTATTTACTATTTTTTGGATTATTTGGACGTGTTTTTATGTGTGAGCGACAGGACATCTGAATTTCTTCTGTGGGAATCAATAAAGTATCTATCTATCTATCCATCCATCCATCCATCCATCCATCCATCCATCCATCCATCCATCCATCGATCCGTCTGTCTGTCTAAAGTAACTGGGCATGGGACCCAGTGAGTAACTGTCTTCAAGAGATTTTGCTCAAGCTTTACATATGTTTTCATAACATGTTTTTTTTTCATTCAATGCAGCTTGTATGATTTCCTCTAAAACAACAAACTGTGTCCTAGATTGCACTGCTTCCTGGGCCCTGCTGTCAGGGTTATTGTAGGTGTTGGGCAGGAGATGAGAAGCTGTCAGGCCTCTTCTCACATTATCAGAGGGTAAATACCGAAGCAGATCCCGTTGTTAATGGAAAAAGTTCAGTTTCCCTTTTTCTGTTATAGCTCCTCTCTTCTTGCATTCACACTGCACAGACAAACAAGCTATCCATGTATTTAATTTGTACTCCTGACAACAAGTTTGCTGCCAGAGACTTAATTACTTCTTCCCAGCACAAAGACAAACAGTAGGCATATTAGTATCCCAGACATAATGTAAAACAACATGGTGCAAGGTATTTCTTGCCATATTGCTTACATATGCCTCGGTGTATGGAGTAATTTGCTGCTAGGATTAATAGAGTATTCTGATTCTGATTCTGAAAAGTAAACTACTGTGAGAGAGAGGTAAAATCAGAAGAGGACATCCAATTCTGTATATGGTACATGCTTGTCATGGTGGACCCTGACAGCTTAACCCTTACTATGAACATGGAGAGAGCATAGTCTTAAGAAAAAGAAAAAAAGCATATTGAAATAACTTTAGCAGCAGTATAATACACTGTTCTGATTTCAGCCACCATGGAGCCAACAAAATGCACTTTGCAGAAGTTCAGAATGCAGCAGTAGCTCAGTGGAAGTCAAGATCAAATTCAGGTTTTAAGTTAATGATGAGCTACAACTCGTTGTCCCCTGTGTTTAGTCAGACTATATTTTTATTGCTTTCTATTTCACTGAACATGGCTATAAGACCCAACTTTACAAATACAAAATAATGTCATTTCTGTCATCCTACCTCAATTGATAAAGAAGCACTTCACTTGACAGGGCACTTCACAATGAGTGCAGCTCCCTAATGAAAAACACATACCATGCAAGCCTGAAATGAGGCATCAACAGTTTATTGAATCTGGCCCTGTGTCTCATGACCTCAGTCCATCGTGCTGCTGCATGGCAAGGTATCTGCAGTACCTGCTGCTATTGAAAGTGCTGACCTGAACCTGAGAGCACGTTTTCATTTTCACCTCAGTCTGAGGCAATCTAGCTTTGACAGTGGTTGGTACACATGAGATTTGTGACAATGTGCTAATTATATAAAAAGCACAATTCTTTTTTGCTGAAATTGTGAGTAATTTTTACAGAAGACAATACCCGCTGAATCTCTATCCAAAGATTTTTAAGTGTTAGTAAGTATAGCCTACTTTCTGGTTTGTGCTTTTGGATGATTTACGAGTCTAGGTATTGCCGTAAGATGGGAAAATAAGACAAAAATATAAAAACAAGCAGTTATTTATTTATATAGCACTTTCTGGAGACAGGTGTTACAAGGTTGTTCTACAGAAGATAATCTAAGATAATACAACATTTTCAAAGCAAGTAAAAGAAATAAAAGACAAAATTAAATTTGAAAATAATTTAGGAGATACTACAAGCTTGCATGTGAAGTGGAAGAACTTAATAATAGCAGAAATGCAGCTCTGACTTTTTTCCCCCCATACAGTAAGCAGCTGTTTCTGCCACCATATATTTATTTGAAATATCCTACTGAGTACGGCATCCTGTCTTCTGGTTTGAGTAAGCAATAGAGTGGATTGATTTAAGTTGGCCTACTTAGGCTGTCTGGTTTATTTTAATTAGCACTCCTGGTGAATGTTTTTTTTTAAATTATCATTGTGCCTTCGCTGCAGAGGCATTATGTTTTCAGGTTTTCCATCCATCTGTGGATCCATCCTTTATAAATCTTGTTACTACTACAGGAGCTGACTTGTTAGCTGGATATTTTCTACAAATTGTGTGGTTAATAGCTATGATGGGTAGAACATCTGATAACATTTATGAAATTGTGGGGTCAAAGGTCAAGGCCATACAGATTCATTAATGAAATTTGTGTAACCATTGTAGGAGTTTACCAAGCAGCTGTATCCAAGCCAAGTTTTGTATTATTAATTACTTTGATGGGTAGAAGAACTGATAACATTTTCAAGTCCATGCATCCATACATCTGTCATTACAAAATTTACCACTACAGGAGCTGACTTGTTTGCTGAGAGAGAGAGAGAGAGAGAGAGAGAGATGGATAGATAGATAGATAGGTAGATAGATAGATAGAGAGAGAGAGAGAGAGAGAGAGAGAGAGAGAGAGAGAGAGAGCGAGAAAGAGAGAATGTGTGCGGTAACCCCCTCGATTCTTGCAGCCACATTTGAATTTCTTGAGCTTGTT
>VUQH01080641.1:32067-43503 GCA_015106775.1 Etroplus canarensis | reverse complement strand
TTACCACTAAAGGAGCTGACTTGTTTGCTGAGAGAGAGAGAGAGAGAGAGAGAGAGAGATAGAGAGATAGATAGATAGATAGATAGATAGATAGATAGATAGATAGATAGATAGATAGATAGATACTTTATTCATTCCCATAGGGGAAATTTAGAATAATGCTGTAGTATTAAGCTGTACCAAGAGAGTGCTGTCTCTAAGGATCTGTGGTTATATTCTACTATAGCTTATTTAGGCTACTATCTACAGTATGGCAAATTATGTTTTACTTTTTTGATGGATTTTTTTCCTTGTAAAATGCCAATACAAAATAGTGAGATGAAAAAAAAGACTTTGCTCTTTGATTCTATGGGACTCTCACCAAAAGTTGACATTTAGGGAAGAAAGCTAATCAGAAGGGAGAGTGATAGGACAGAAGAGAACTTATACAAATAAAGAAGGGGAAAAGAGGAAGCAAACAGGATGAGGGTGGGAGCAGCACGCTGACTCATGGCAGTCTTAGGTATTCCTAATGTCCGCAGTGAGACAATCGATCAAAGGCTTAATTTTCCTACTCAATTCATCTTGCACTGCTAAAGCAAGCAGCCACCAGCTGGGCCGCAGCATCCCTGGCAGGCTCCCAGTAGAGCAGCCTGGACAGGCCAGCAACACATTCAGCTCTATGAGAGCAACAACCTACCTAATGTGTTTCTGCTCAGGAAGGCTTTAGAAACTTCAGGAGAAAAGCACACAATAAAACAAATACTATATGTTTATTACGGGTGGAAATATTCACCTGTACCTCAGGAAGTTGCAAAACCAGCACTCTTCTCTTAGGTGATGCCAAAGAACCCCAAAACCCTTAAAATTTTCTAAACGGGTTATCATAAATCCTGCTAAGCTTGCCAAAGACATACAAGCACACCTTGTAGTCCACAGTGTATTACTAACTGCCACCCACTGCCAGCCCACATCTCTGCTCATGCTCCCTGCCCATATGCACTCCGCAGAAACAGCGGAAGATGGATTGCTATCTGAGGTGAATGACATGTTGTGTGCTTAAGAAACTGCTAAATCCAAACCACACAAGTTGAGGAGAAAGAGATGGGGGTAGTAGGAGGTAAGATAAAAATGGCAGGTAGGTGCAGTGAGGTAGTGATGGATAGGAGGGAGGCTTAAGGGTGTGCAGATGGATGCTGAGTTGTGTGCTCGCTGGAGGGGAATGTCTGCTCCACGTTCAGCACCACAATCCATCTCTTTTTGGAATAGTCACCGTTGCACCCCCCCGCTTCACCATCCATCCTATAACCAGCACATGGCTCTTTGGGTTTAGACTCCACAATATCTTTGCATAATCCCCCAAGACCTTCAGGACAGACAATTCTGTGATTTTTTAATATTAAACTAGCTTTGTAATGCAACAGTGCAAGTTGCCTCTCACAGATTGCACAAATTGCATCTGAGACTTACATACCCAGACATTTTATATATGCTACTTTATTTGTGACAGCGTGCTATCTGAACATTAATAAATAAGCTATGCTAGGCAGGTCTGCAATCTATTAGTACAGCTCTGTTTTAGAGTAAGACCTTGGTCATAAGACAGCTCTGGTCCACAGGGTGTGAGACATTACCACCTGACAGCATGTTCAATGGATTTCATTTGGCTCCACCATTCGTTAAAGAGAGTCCTCTGTATCATCTATGAAGCTCTGAACCTCCAAGCCCACTATTCCACACACCATCCATCAATAAGCAATAATCAAGGCTGCTGTGCAATCACAACTCTTTAAAAGAAGATGAGATTCAAATCAAATGTTAGAGCTGGTAAAATTAATTAAAATTTAGATGAAGTATAAATAAAACATTATTATTATTATTATTATTATTATTATTATTATTATTATTATTATTATCTGTTCACTGGGACATTATGGTGGCAGAATAACAATGGTTAGCAATAATATAAGACAATAACACAGGATGGATATGAAATTGCTCATTATATCTATTATACCAAAGACATACTCCTTCATTTCTTCTGTGCTATAAAGTGATTGTGATGCATCCCTCCATTTCTCTATTTCAGCAACATTTGCCACCAGGAATTAATGGATTGTCTGAATGCAGTTGTCAAGCTGAAGTGCTGAGCCCACCTCTCCTGATTTATAATGTATTGAAGTGTTGGGAATAAATAGTCACATCACAGTGTGCATTCTGTGGCCACTTTAATGATGCTCTGGTGACTTAGTGCCAAACCAGCAGCTGTGTGATGACAGACATAGCACTCCAGTTGTTAAGCAAGAAATAGCTTCGATCCACATTAATTTGTACATATTTATATTGCCTCACTAAACATACCAGTTCGAAAACACTGAAAAGCTCAGACAAACATGTGCTATCAACCCAAGATGGTGAAATTAGTTTACTGTTTCTTTACTACATTCTTACAACAAAAAGGGCATTGCGCAGAGTTTAAAAAACACATTAAACTTAATTTTCAGATGAAATACTACATAATTTGTGAAAACATTTAAATAATGTCTCCTAACTCAGGAAGGAGCCTCATGAAACATAACCACCAAGTTTAGTGCTGACTGAGTTTTAGGCTTAAATAACAAAAATGCTGTACTTAAAGTTTTATATCTGGTGTTCAAAAAATATTGATTAGAATCAAAGTTGGTGTTAATATTTCTTCAGCTCATCTTAACTTAGAGTTACCATACATTAAAAATTTCAAAACTAAATTTCTGAAGCACCACAAACTACCTTTTACCTTGTTAAAACATCCAACATTGTATCAAGGGAGTAAATCCTGACAAGTGAATTACTTTGGTTTGGTCATTTTTCCAGAAATCTCTTCCATATGCAAAGATAAAATCTTAAACAATCTCCTTTAACAATGAAGAAAGTAAAGGAAATTATCTCCACACATCCATTAAAAACTTGCCGTGCAAGATTTCAGTCAGTGATGCAGTGTGTTACAGACACACAGTAAGTTGGATTGGGACTTCTTTGTTTTCTTTGCATTTGCCATTTAAGGAGAGATACAGCTAGTTCACTGTTCCCTCTGAAGTAAAATTCTTGTTAAATTCAGTGTTTGTTCAATACGTATGTGCTACACATTACACATACAGAAGCTTTTGTTACACCCCATTCTAAATCCATAGGCATTAATATGGAGTTGGTCCCTCCTTTGCAGACATAACAGCTTTTACACTTCTGGGAAGGCTTTCTACAAGATTTTGGATTGTGACTGTGGGAATTTTTGCCCATTCATCGAGAAGAGCATTTGTGTGATCAGACACTGATGTTGAGGGCCAGGCTTGCAATCTCTGTACTAGTTCGAAGGTGTTTGATGGAATTAAAACAAGAGCTCTGTGCCGGCCAGTCAAGTTCTTCCACACATTATCCATCCAAACATGCCTTCACGGGCCTTCCTTTGTCCACTGGGGCACAGTCATGCTAGAACAGAAAAGGACCTCCTCAAACTGTTCCCTCACAGTTGGAAGCATAGAATCGTTCAAAATTTCTTAGTAAGCTGAAACATTAAGATTTCCCTTCAGTGGAACTAAGGAGCCTAGGCCAACCTCAGAAAAACAACCTCAGCATTATCCCTCCTCCACTAAACATTACATTTGACACAATGTACTCAGGCAGTGACACCCAGACTTGTCCATCAGACGGCCAAAAAGATAAGCATAATTTGTCATTCTACAGAACACATTTCCTCCAGAGTACAGTGGCGGTGTGCTTTACACCACTCCAGCCAATGCTTTGCATTGTGGTTGGTGATGTAAGAGTTGCATATAGCTGCTCAGCAATGGAAACTCATTCCATGTAGCTCTCGGTGCACAGTTTTTGTGCCGATGTTAATGCCAAAGGAGGTCTGGAACTCTGCAGATATTGACTTCTAGTGTGTCAGCACTCAGCGGCCTAGCTCTGTAACTTTATGTTGTCTGCTCCTTGTGATTGAGTTGCTGTGGTCCCTAAATGCTTCAAATTTGCAATAAAACCATTTATGGTTGATCACTGACTTTTCTCCAACTGACTTGTTGAAACGGTCGCATCCTATTACAGTAACATGCTGGAATTCAGTGAGCTCTATAGAATGACCTATTATTGCACAAAAGTTTGCAAAGGCAGACTGCATGGCTAGGTGTTTTGTTTTATACACCTGTGGGAATCAATCTGAAACAAATGATTATGAGATTTGACCCAATACATTTGCCCATATAGTGTATGTATAGTACACTGTTTGCATGCCCTCTGATTTCTGCATGAGCAACCCCATACAAACTTGCTTCCAATCAGTTGCCACAGACAGAGAAATTCCACTCTCTATACACTGACTCTTTGAAGTAGATTTACACTTAGTCTCCAATGTCCAAAAAGTAAAGCTAACAAAAAAATTCAAAATAAAAAAAAATAACAGATAAGGTTTGAGGACATTTAAGAGCAATGGAATGAATGTAACAAATGAAAATTAACACTGAAGTCACCTGCACTAGGTTAAAATGCTTAAGCTATTTCACTCTGGAGGGCAATCATATCTCAGTTAATGCCATTTATCTCCTGCAGACAGAACACCACCGGCCAAGAGGTGGAAGCATCACTGCAGGGGTCTATACTGATGACAGGTAGAGGTTTAACCTGAAGAAGGGAACACAAACGCGTACATGCACTGACATAAACAAACAAACAAAAATCAGTGATTCATTGTGTTTTACCCGAAGACGCTTTGATAATAGGAGCGGCAGGGTACAGAGACACAGAGTAAATGCTTGTGATGTATAGAACACATGCATTCCAAATACACCTTCTGTCTGTCAGGTTACAGCTAAGGTAGTAGAGGTGTGAGTAAAATAAAAATGCATGTGTAATTATGCCACAAACATAATTAAATACGCCATGCAAGCAAAAAAAAAAGAAAAAAAACCCAGCAGTATTAACAGACAGAGGTGTGGAATATGGGTCTTCTCTTCCTTGTTGGCTCCTTCTCTCCCTTCTATTTACACATGATCACCCCACTCTGCTTTTCTAATGATGCATTGTTCCATCCTCTCTCTATATTTGCTTTTCATGAATTGTGCTTCTATCATCCCCCCTCGTTTACTTCGCCTGTCTGTTTCTCTGTGCTCACACACATCAATATTGTTATTTGCTGTGTTATGACGGGAAATCGGGTTTAGCATGGACTATAATTTCACACAATGACCACTGATTCACTGGAAAGAAGTATAAATAATATCGGGCATCAGTTATCACTGCATCTGTGGACAAGGAAGTTACTGGCGTTTATTAAGTTTTGAGCTGTCTTTGTTATACTATTCCCCAAGGCTGCTTTGTTTTATATTTAATTTACAATCATCTAATGCATGAATTTTATACACTTTTATATTTAATGCTCAAAAATAGCACAAAGATTTGACAAGTTCTTTCAGTGACTCAGGTTAACCAAAAAGCATGTGACCATTGCAGTGAAAATATTGTTCTGATCAGGGACGTACAAATATAGACACTATTTGTTTCCTAGGTGCCTTTAAATCCTGTTGCCAAAAGCTTCTACAGCTGTAAATTAGACTTTCAGTGACTAAAGTGATTTTGCACACATCCTGCAAAACTTGTTTATAAAAAAACCAAAAAACATAATATTTAATTTCCACGGGAGAATTAAATTTTTGGAACTATTTGTGTTATGAGATACGCTCTGTAGTTTCTATGGCCACACCTCTTAATTAATGAATTCAGGTGTTTCTTCAGTCCCACTGACACAGGTGCATAAAAATCGAGAACCTTGCCATACAGTACTTTAATATGGTAAACAGACTGGTACCTATATAGCACTTTTCTACTTCGAACACTCAAAGCGCTTTTTACTACAAGCCTCATTCACTATACAGCACTTTATTCTAAGCCTTAAGGGCAATTAATTATCACACACACATTCAAATGTGATACATCAGGAACAATTTGGGGTTCAGCGTCTTGCCCGAGGACACTTCGACACGTAGACTAGAGAAGTCAGGGATCGAACCACCAACCTTAGTGTTAAGAGACAGCCTGCTCTACTTCCTGAGCCACAGCGATGCCACTGTTGCAAGATGTCAGTTTGTGAAATTTCTTACCTCCTAGAGATTCCACAATCAAATGAAATTGGTATTATTTCAAAGTGGAACCACAGCAACTCAGCCACCAAGTGGCAGACCACATAAAGCTACAGAGTAGGGTCACTGAGTGCTGAGGTGCAGAGTGAGTAAAAATCACCAACACTCTGCTAACTCAATAAATGCAGAGTTCCAAATTTCCTCTTGCATTAACATCAGCACAAAAAATTGCAGCAGGAGCTTCATGGGATGGGTTTCCATGGCTGAGCAGATGCATGCAATCCCTACATCACTAAGCACAATGCCATGGGTCAGATAGAATGGTGTAAAGGACACTGCCACTGGAACATGTCACTGAAACATGTTCTGTAGCATGATGAATTACACTTCTCTCTTTGGCAGTCAGATAGGAGTCTAAGTTTGGTAAATGTCACAAGAATGTAAATTGCCTGACTGCATTGTGCCAAACGTAAAGTTTGGTGGAAGAAGGATAGTGCTACGAGGATGTCCAAGTTATGGACAATACTGGACAATCCTTTGCACCGTCTCTATGATGTGCTGGACAGGCACAGGAAGACATTCAACAAGAGACCCATCCCACCATTATACACCACAAAATGCCACAGGAAATCATTTCTACCTGTGGCCATCAAACACCTGAACCAGCTCTACCTCCTGTGGCTGTTTTAATGAGTCCCTGATCTGCAACCAGTTCTAGACGTGTAATTGCATCATTGTATTGTAAGCAGGCCTGTTGTTGTAATGGCAGTCAGGGTGCCTAGCCTGTAGAGGTCTGTGTGTCCCTCCATGGATATGCCTCCTCAGACCATCACTGACCCACCACCAAACCAGTCAACAATGTTACAGGCAGCATAACGTTCTCCATAGCTTCTCCAGACTCTTTGACATCTGTCACATGTGCTCAGGTTTATTCTGCTCTCATCTGTGAAAAGCACAGGATACCAGTGGCAGACCTGTCAATTCTGGTACTCTATGGCAAATACCAATCGAGCTCCACGGTGTTGGACAGTGAGCACAGCCTTCATGAGGGTGGCCTGAAGGTCTGATGTCCTCATGAAGGCTGTGCTCAGACATTCATACTAGTGGCCTGTTGGAGGTCATTTTGTAGAGCTCTGGCAGTGCTCATCCTGTTCCTCCTTGCAGAAAGGAGCAGATACCGGTCCTGCAGATGGCTTAAGAATCTTCCAAGGCCCTGTCCAGCTCTCCTAGAGTAACTGCCTGTTTCCTTTAATCTCCTTCATGCTCTCGAGATTGTGCTCAAGAGCATTATCCATCTGATAATGGCACATATTAATGTGCTATCCTGGAGGTGATGGACCACCCGTGCAACCTCTGTAGGGTCCAGGTATCATTTCATACTACAAGTAGTGACACTGACCCTAGCCAAATGCAAAACTAGCGAAAACAGTCAGAAAAGATGAGGAGGGAAAAATGTCAGTAGCCTCCACCTATAAAACCATTCCTGTTTTGAGGTTGCCTCATTGTTGGACCTCTAGTGCACCTGTTTTTTAACACCAAAGCAACTGAAACTGATTAACAACCCTTTCTGCTACTTAACTGACCAAATCATCAATATCCCAGAAATTTGACTGATGTGATATACTCTGATTAAAAAGTGGTCCTTTAAGTTTTTGAGCATTATATTTATATCTAATGGAGCATCTGTAACATAAGCAATTTCCTTCCTGGGATCAATAAGGGGTTTTTATTCTGTTTTTTTTTT
This sequence comes from Etroplus canarensis, assembly GCA_015106775.1. Taxonomy (NCBI): domain Eukaryota; kingdom Metazoa; phylum Chordata; class Actinopteri; order Cichliformes; family Cichlidae; genus Etroplus; species Etroplus canarensis. The sequence continues at coordinate 35,673 of VUQH01080641.1, read as the reverse complement.
CTGGGGTTGGCCTAGGCCCCTTAGTTCCACTAAAGCAGAATCATAATATTTCAGCTAACCAAGACAATTTTGCACTTCCAACTTTATGGCAGCAGTTTGGAAAAGGCTCTTTTCTGTTCCAGCATGACTGTGCACCAGTGCACAAAGGAAAGTCCTTAACACAATAGCTGGATGAGTTTGGTGTGGAAGAACTTGACTGGCCCGCACAGAGCCCTGACCTCAACCACTTCCAACACCTTTGGGATGAACTAGAATGAAGATCTAGAGCCAGGCTCTGTCATCCAACATTAGTGTCTGACCACACAAATGCTCTTTTGGATGAATGGGAAAAATTTCCCACAGACACACTCCAAAATCTTGTAGAACGTCTTCCCAGAAGAGTGAAAACTGTTAGAGCAACAAAGGAGGGATTAACTCCATATTAAAGCTTCTGGACCTAGAATGGGATGTCATAAAAGCTCCTGTAGGTGTAATGTGTAGGTGGCTCAATACTTTTCTCCGCATAGGGTACGTGTTAAAAAACATTCCCATTCCTGCAAAAGCCAAAAAAATCACAGATCTTGTGCTGTCATTTGACTGCACTGTAAATCTAGCATAGTACTTATTATAACACGTAAAATGATATAATAAAACAATGAATTACATTTAAAAAGATCCTCCAAATACAGAAACTAGGAGCTCATTGTGATGATGGATCAGCTCTTAGATCAATCTTGTGTACTTTTTACACACTGATGTTGTCCTGCAATACTCTTGACAAGACTTCAATCATCTCCACTTCAGTGTTATATAAAGCAGCATGTCAGATTATGAGTACAGTACTCCACTGCTTATTGAACTAAAAGAAATTATGACAGCTTTTCACTATGCTGCGACATCTATTTGAGAGTGACGTGTGTGGTGGCATATTTTCCCACCAGCAGCATCAAAGCTCCTCTATAAATATATGCATAATTGCAAATGCACAATGACCCATATGCAAAGCAAACACACAAGTTGCTACTATATGAGTGAATGGAAATAGGAAAACACAAACAATTATCCCTTTGGGATGCACAGCAGGGATTCTACATGGGAAGGCAAAAAAACGGACCGCTCAAGAAGGTTTTCACTCTCAGTTTTCGATCTTCTGCATGTTTATCACAAAACCCCTAACACGTGCTACTCGACAAGCCAAGTTTATCTGTCTATCTTACTTATAATTCAACAACAGAAGGAATTAAATAATTCAACAACAGGAGGAGTTAAAAGTGACCATGACAGACATGGTTGTGTTAACTTGGAATACTCCTCTATCACCTTTTATGCTGTATTCTCAGCATTTTATTTACTTTTATCTATGAATAAAATCACGGTGAACACCTTTCTTTCCTTGTTATTTGTTCACAAATTGCGTAATCACACTTACTGAGAAATAACAATGCCTCAGTATCTTAGGCTGAGCTGAGAAGAAAATTTAATTAGTTGACACATTATTGCAGCTTATATAGAGCTGGGTGTTACAAGTGAATACAATTAATCTGGGATGTCAGAAAGTGTGTGAAAGTGGAATTCAATGCAGTAATGCAGGAGAATTTAATAAGTGCAAAACATTATTTGGTATTAATTATGTGAGAATATGAAAGTGAGTAAACTCAAAAGTTGATATCAATTATTAATTCATAATAATATGTTCATATCAGAAAAAAAATTGTTGAAGAAAAAGATTCCTGCAATGCAAACATATTATTGCTGTGAAGCAAAAATATTATGCTACAACATATTCAAAGGAATGTAACAGAAATAGAAATGTTCTTTCATTTTATTGATACAGACTGCTTATTGCAAACAGGCAGCAGAACTGTAACTACTGGAAAATATATTGCTTTGCAGGTTCAAAGTTGTTTGGCAGGGAGAAACCAATCATAGAAGACCACTGTACCAATGCATTCCTATTTCACATCTTATCAACAAGAGAGCAGTGCTTAAAACAGCCCTGGATACTGCTCCTCTAAAGCAGATGAAGAAACGGACCAGTGGAAACTATCAAAATAGTAAATTAGACTTTAAAACCATTCCTGTTTAATTCAGGAAAATCAGGGCAATATGGATGAAACACCATCACATTCAAATTTCACATAAAAGCAAATTGTACTGTATAAAATATACAGTAATTAATATTTTCACATAAAAGGCTTTGATGATGGGCAGCTGCATGGCAAAAAATCTTACACTGCTAAATATATATGGATAAATCTATGATATGTAAATAAATGCAGGAAAGCTCTGATAAATTAACATTTGAAATTATATTATGGGCCATGCGTTACAACAGTTCAAGACCAACTAATAATGTTCACTTGCAATAATTGTATCCAACTATAATATTAAAATGTCAAAACGTTAGTGCTTGCTCTTAAAATGATATAACGGGCCACCTTCATGTCAAGCGTGGCACATACATGTGTATCACTGTGGGTTTTTGGAAAATGGGGGTCTTGGAGGATTACCTATGAACCATTTTTTTTTTCAAATCACCTTACTGCTGTTTTCCCCTACAAGATGTTTAGATTCATTTCTCCTCTGATATAAGTAACTTATGGTCTGTCACTGACCAGAGCCATAAATGCAAGCAAAACCGCCATAGACCGCTGAATGAATACTGTCCCACTGATTAGTCACTTCATATTTAAAACAAATCAACCGGTGACAAAAAAGGCTGCTTTTAGGCTCATCTGATGTGTTGGCGTGACACTGAGGTGATTTTATATTATTACCTTTTTCCTGCAATAAAACTGCCTTATCCCACCACAAGAGACCCACCATTTGTTTTATTTTGCAGAAGCTACAGTATCCATTTGGCAGCCACAATCCTTTCCAGTCAAAAGGGACTTGGTATACTTACCTGAAATACTGACAATTTTTAAAAAAGTCTAATGAGAAAAAGTGCCATAGACAAATGTTAAACTTACCCTCTTGGTTAATGGGAATTCCCTTTACATCCTACTGCAGGTGTCGGTGCGCTGCGCTTTCTCGACCACTGGACCCCTGATTCACTCCAGCGCTCTCCAGGACAGCCAGCTGTCAGCCAGAAACGTGACCAGAATATTTTGCCTCCGTTTTGTCATAAATATTACAGCGGGAGGGGTGCGTGTGTGTGTGTGTGTGTGGGGGGGGGGGGGACCCTTCACGGCTGCAGATGCAGGGCGCAGCAGTGTCTGTTGTGCGCTCACAAATAAGGCAAGATCACAGTGTTTTGGCTTTTTTTCTTTGAATTCCCCATTCAACAAGCTGGAGCTGTCCACTTTAATTCCGCGGACTTGTACAGCATCCCACGCAAGGATCGGCCAAACGCATGATCATGCGCTAACCGCTCGCTAGAACGCAGTCCCCGCTCCATCCCAGCGACCAATACGGTGATCTGCAAGCGGAGGGTGGAGGGGAGAGGATGGAGAGGGGTTTTCGTTGGAAGGGGTGGAGACAGGGATGCAGGAGGAGCAGTAGGGGGTGGGGGGGCTGGGGTGTGCGTGTGTGCGATGGTAGCCTTTCACAAGGACGACCTGAAATTCCTCAAGGGTGAACGCTCTTCTGTAGTAATTCAACGAGATTTCCCAGTCTCCAGCCCTC
>VUQH01080641.1:17394-32047 GCA_015106775.1 Etroplus canarensis | reverse complement strand
TCTGGTGCCGTTAGCCAACAGGGTGCCGGTGGAAACTATGCTACTGTTGGCCGAAGACCAAGGAGGGGGAGGGGGAGGGGGGGGGGGGGGGGGGGGGGGGAGGGGGGGAGGGGGGGGGGGGGGGGGGGGGGGGGGGGGGGGGGGGTGGGGTGTGCGTGTGTGCGATGGTAGCCTTTCACAAGGACGACCTGAAATTCCTCAAGGGTGAACGCTCTTCTGTAGTAATTCAACGAGATTTCCCAGTCTCCAGCCCTCCCTCTTCCCAAATATTAGGCACACTTCACATGGTCTCCCTCAGAGCAAAATGACTTGATCAGATCAGTCCCCCCCCCCCATAATGAAGGAGGCTTTTTGAGGGTCTGTCTGTCTTTGCTGCACTGGGTTCTGTACATTTCAGAATCATAATTTTCATATACATGCTGCTACTGGTGGATGAGCTGATTAAATAAGAGACTCATGAAATTTCACGTGGGATTATCATCTCATTGTAAGGTGTATCTGGTGTACTACAAGCACTATGTCATTAGCTGTGTGCAGGAATCAAGGTCACATGTTGTTAAATTTGTGACCTTGAACACACAATAAATATAAGGTCCCTCTTCACTGCAATTCAAACAAAAGTAGTTGTTTTTAAAAGGAACTTAAATGACCATGCAAGTAATTGTAAGATAATGTGCGAAGGGGGATTTAGATAAAAGATAGTATGCACATTTGGAGTCTCTGAGGTGACCTGGGACAGCTGATGTCATCTGTTCACTCTTCATTAACACCCATGTGGGAACGTGTGCTTAAATTCTGAAAGATAAAACATTAAGGCATTATATATTTTCCCCACGGTTATATGTGTTAGAAAACTAAGCACATTTAGACTGCTTTTTGAACCTTTTACACCTGCATTTGAAGTTTCTGTGTTTGACTCATGTATACTAGGGTCCTTGTAACAGATGGTGGAATAATTTGTGTGTATATAACCTTGAACAACAAACCTTTAATTTTAAAAAACAAGCAAAATCACTGTAGATACACTTGCACCCTAATCATTATTTTTTATTCTAATCTTGTACATTATAGTTGTCAGTTTCGTGCTCGGTGTAATTTAAAACTACAGCCCTGTTTACTTCAGTTTTATCTCTGCATATGTTCAGCTTATTTTTTTTATACATAAGGACAACAAGACACATCCAGTAAATAAATGGTTGCAGTTAGATTAGCTTAGGAACAAACCAGCCTGACTGACCACAGTGCATCAAATTATCACTTCATTTGTGAAGAAGGACATCAATTACAGGGGGAAGTACTTAGACTGATTACTGAATGTTCCCACATTGTACTAAACACCTCATGGTCTCAAATGAAGGGTGTTAGCACAGTATTTTCTTGTTTGTTTACATAGTATTGTTTTTTGTTTTTTTTTTTTGCATAAACCCCCTCCCAAAACACCCACACCCACACACGCACGAACACCACCACCACCAAACACATTTAACCTCTGTCACCTTGTTAGGCTACGTTTTTCTTTTCACTACATTTTACAGACACCGTGCATACCCTGAGTCCACAGCTGCATATTCTTTTTTAGCAAATATTTTTTAAAAAACAGTAAATTGCCCTTGCTACCAATCTGAATCTCTTGTGAAAACAGTCACATGTGAATGCAAAGCTAGGCAGTGATTACAAGCATCTGCCAAACACCCACATACCATATGCCTGTGTCACTTAGCCAAGGAAAAACAGACACCACACCTAAACATGCGCAAACAACTCTGCAAAGCAAATAAAAATAACCATAAATACCATATCATAAATTGCATGCATTTGTTTCTGAGCTGGGATGGGACAGACAACACACACACTCACATACAGTGCGGATTCAAGCCTGTAGAGCCATATGACACTATGACAAAAATTCAGTGCCCAGATTCAAGCACCAATCACAGTAAGAACCAGCAAAAAAGGGAAATTCTGCTTCATTTCAATTTATCATGTAATTCTCAAGGCAACCTAACAGTTATGATAAACTCTGTATGTTCACGATTTTGACATACTGAACATCTGCTGGGTGTATTAGCTCATCCGTTTTACTGATTTCCTATATTTCCCACAACACCTTTTCAGAAAATTGAGGAAAGGGCATGATCATGCTGCATACAGCAATGTTAAGAATGAGCTTCAACAAAAGCAAAGCACCCCTTTTTTCCAGTCAAAAACTCAAAACATGACCTATCTACAGAGAATTACACATATCTTATTCCTCTGCAGAGAATTTCTTTTGATATCATTTTTATAAAGGTCAGTTAAAAATGATAAGACTAAAAATAAACTGTTTCTCTTTGATTTTTAGGGTTGATATTCAGCCTGACATTTTTTGCTGATGCATTAGATAAAGTTTTTTGTCAGGCCTTCACTGTGGGGGCAGCAATGGATCTTGGGGGCAGCAGTGGATCGGTGTGATGGTGAATGGTTGGGAACCAGAGGGCCCCTGATGTGGCGCTGACCTGATATTAGCCTGTGGCAGTTGGAGGCTGCAGCCTCCACAGGCCTCCTTGTAGTGTCCCTGGAAACATCTCAGGCTATCTGCATTTGACTAATTATCCCCTGGGATAAAAACAAAACAAGAATAAAAACTACCTTAAAACCATAAGATGCCTGTTTAATTTTTTTCCTTTTTAGTACTTGGAGCCTAAGTTTTATAAAGACTAAATCTATAAGATCTAATGATATTGCAAGTAACACACAATGGCTTATTGGTTTCATTTCTGGAAATGATTTTCCATGTGGTTCTCAATAAAGTACCAAATCGTATCACGAGGTAGTGAATGTAACAGCTACATGTCTATTATAGCAATCATATGCACCAGTTTGTGAATTTACAGAAGTCTCATGGTACGGATTATTCGTTCCTGTATCCTGTCTGACAGCAGGCGGCGCAGTGAGGTGGTCTACATTTCCGTCTGTCTAGTGTAGTATCAAGGACACTGGCATGAGTTCTGCCAAACTTGGATAAAAGTCAAGACCTGGGGTCCAGCCTGACTTCAGCCCTGATGACTATTCAACAGATAATGTGCATCAGCCTGGTCCCATTAAGACCTCAACACATTTGCATGATAGACCTTGCAGACAGAGTATAAGAGATTATGTTATTTATATTTCAATATTTTCAACAAAAACTTAAAAAAAACAAAAACTTAAAACTTAAAATTAGCCTCATTTTAAGGATTTCATTTAGTAAGATTGGGTTTACATTGAGAAAGTCTTTGACCAGAAAGTGGTGCAAGATAAAATGTCAAAAGAACAAAGTTTAGATAATTCATCCACTGCTTGATAAGAATTTCTACAAAATGTTACAGTAATCCATCCATCCAGCTGATGAAATGTTTTGGTAAAAAAGGTCAGCCTCATTATGTGCTTGTTGGGGATCAGACGAGTCACTGGGATAAAAAAAAATGAATTTCTAGGCTAACATTTGCCAGCACATAGCTATTAATTCATCAAGTTTTTGAGCTATTTTTCTAGCCTAATAAACATTTAAGAAGTGTAGCAATATGTGTACAAAACTTCGAGGATCTCTCTTGAGGAGTAAGCTATTTCTGTTTTAACTATAAATGTCAACATTACAGTGTACTCAGAGGAACTATCAGAGATTGCAAAAGTTAATATACTTTATCTTCTGGAAAAATGAAAGTCTGTTAAAAAATCTTGTCAATCAATCTCAGTATGAGGTATTTTCATAGGTGTTTATAGCTGTGTCAGGTGGGGGGGGGGCTTGGTGCCCACCTCTACTGGTAGAATGTAGCCCAGTACTACCTGTCTCATAATCTCCACAGCCTTGCAGCAATACTCATTTATGGGAAAGGCTTCGAGAGTAAACCCTGAGGAAAAATCCAGAGATGGAGTCCCTAAGGCAGTTTGTCATTATCTTCAACTTCGTTCTGGCAACTCCTGTGATGATGCTGTTGCCAAGTGTATCGGCTCTAGCCCTTCCCTTGGACATAAACAGTTGAATGGAGAGGGGGGACCTGCTGCATGAGCAACAACTTGTCTTCCATATTTCTCTGCCAAGGCCTGCTCCCTGGAGAGGCCACTTCAGTGTCATCTCACAGCAAAAGCACAACACGAGAGACAGCAGTTTTACCGGTTATAAGCCTGGCTCGTTTGGTGTAGAGCATGGCGCCAGGGGCTGTTTAAGTTGGTGGGAGGGACCTTCAAGTCCCACTGGACAGCTACTGCCCACCTCAAGCTGGGCAGCCCCCAGCCAGTAAGGTGCTGTCCCACCACAGTCTGTGCTTCACTGGGTGCATGGAGCTTAGGGATCAAATGCCTGACATGTGGACAGTAAACCCTGCACCAAACAGCAGAAGAAATCATCTCAGGAAAATAGCACTTACCTTTGCTAGCTGGAATGTTCGAAACATGACCACTGGACTATCAGTGGCTCTTCAAGAAATCAGTGACACACAAAAGACTGCAGTGATTAACAATGAACTGCACAGACTGAATGTGGACATTGCTGCACTGCAAGAAATTCGCCTGGCTGACTCGGTAACTCTGCAGGAGAAGGACTACACCTTCTATTGGTGAGGGAAAAGCATAGACAACACCAGACAGCACGGTGTAGGCTTTGCCATCAAGAACTCTCTACTGAAAACGATAGAGCCTGGGGACAACGTGACTGAGAAAATCTGCTTGCAGTGCCTCCACAATACCAATGGGCCTGTCTGTGTGTATGCTCCTACTTTCTCCTCACCACCAGAGACCAAGGATGAGTTCTATGAGCAGCTGCAGGAATACCTCATCATGCTTGGAGATTTCAACGCCAGGGTGGGAAATAACCATGCCTCTTGGCCTTCCTGCTTAGGTCAGTTTGGAGTTGGCAAAATTAATGAGAACATATAACGCCTTCTCGAGTTGTGCACCCTAGAAGAGTTGTCCACCACCAATTCCTACTTCATGACCAAGCCCCAGCATAAGGTTTCTTGGCGCCAGCCTCAATCCGAGTTCAGCACAGTTCAGAAAACTGCCAGACGCTGTGATTACTGGTTACAGGTCTGTGAAAGCATCCAGTCTGCAGTTGATGCCGGCTACGTCCACAGAGTGTACCATGAGCTCGAGAAAGGCATTGGTCCAACTCAGAGCAAGACGGCACCGATCAAGAAACTGGCTGAATGGGTGTATCCCGAATCACAGTGCGGCTTTCGATCAGAACGCTCCACAATCAACATGATCTTCTCCCTGCAACAGCTTCAGGAGAAGTGCAGAGAGCAGAGACAGCCCCTATACATTGCTTTCATTGACCTGACCAAGGCCTTCAACCTTGTTATCCGTGACTGCTTCTTCAAAGTCCTTGCAAGGATTGGATGTCCACCTAAACTCCTCAGCTTGATCCAGTCATTCCACACAGACATGAACGGAGTGTAAAATTCAACGGTTCAGACTCCCAGGCCTTTGACATCAAGAATGGAGTCAAGCAGGGATGTGTGCTCGCTCCTACTTTGTTTGGTATCTTCTTTGCAGTCATACTGAAGCTTGCCTTTACCAGGTCTGACGTCAAAGCTATACAACCTTTCATGGTTACAGGTAAGTACCAAAGTCTGTGAGATCCTCATAAGAGACATGCTCTTTGCTGATGATGCTGCACTTGCAGGCCACAAGGAGGAGCAGCTACAGCGCCTGATGGACTGCTTAACTTGTGCATGCCAGGCCTTCAGTTAGATCACCAGTCTCAAAAAGACAAAAGTGATGGGCCAGGGAGTCAATGATACACCAAAGATCACAATACATGACTACGAAATTGAGGTTGTGCACGAGTTCACCTACCTCAGTTTAATAGTGACCGACAACCTCTCACTGGATGCTGAGCTCAACAGCCGCCAGCAGCCAGCAGCAGGAACACTTGCCAAGCTCACCAAGTGTGTCTGGGAGAACAGCAAGCTGACTGTCCATACCAAAGTGGCAGTGTACTCATGACCTTGCTGTACAGCAGCGAAACCTGGACCCTCTACTCTAGGCAGGAAAGGATGCTGAACATCTTCCACCTGAGGTGTTTGCCGCGCATTCTAGGAATCGGCTGACTGGACTGAATCACCAACAAGGTCCTTGGGAGAGCCAACATCCCGTGCATGTTTACACTGCTTCAGCAGTGTCATCTTTGCTTGCTTGGCTACGTCCATCAAATGCAGGATGGAAGAATTCCCAAGGACTTGCTGTATGGCGAGCTGGTCCATGGGACCCGTGCCTGGGGACGCCCACACCTCCACTTCAAGGATGTCTGCAAATGTGACATGCATGCCCTGGACATGGACTTCAAGAGGTGGGAGGAGCTTGCAAGTGACAGGAGTGCCTGGAGGCAGGATATTGGCAGAAGGCTTCAGAAAGGAATGGCTAAAAGGAGACAGGCAGCTGACAAAAAGTGAGCCCGAAGGAAGACTCTTTAGACTACCGCAGCTGGCACAAACCCATCCGATTTCAAGTGCAATCTCTGCAGCCACACCAGCATCATCTGAACAGACCTCTCAGGTGCAAAGCATAGTCTCTCGAGACCGAAAGCAGCCACAGAACATTATAGATATAAGAAAACGAAATGAGATTTGTAAGAAAAAAACAGCTGTTGACATTCTGGTTGATGTTAAATAAAACTTCTAAAATTAAATTGCACTAGAGCGTTAATGCAATCCCTTAATAAACACAAAAAACTCCTACCATATATTAGAGGGCTCATAGTTGGGAACATAACCTTTTTCCAAGATGTGAATAATGAATTTTAAGTGCATAGATCAGCAGTTAATACATTGCTAATATATTTTGGACATGTTTAGGCACTAATTTAAAATCACACATAGTTGAATGTGCACACTCTAATTGACAGAAACTTTATAGCACATCTTATTACAGACATACGCAGAAACAGTTGGACTATGACAGTGCAAATGAAAATGCAATGACGTCTCATAAGCAGCACTTCTTGCTTAAATCAAAGACACATAAGAGACAAGATTGATCAGAAAGATCCCAGAGAGCAGGAAGAAAAAATGAACAAGGGAGTCTGCTATGACTGAATCCCAAATAATAGGTCGGAGTGGAGCTAACTTTGATGCAGAAAAGTACATAAATAAATACATTAAAATTAAGAAAAAGCAAAAGAGCAGAAGCGATAATGATAAACAATAATGAAAGAGAAGATAAAATTAACCCTCAAACTATGTAACCCAGAAAATGTGTGCATGAGATGGAATATAGAGGAATGGGAGACGGAAGAAATAAAGATGCATTGTTTTAAAAAAAACCCTGATGCTACTGTGGCTTGACAAAATGACCTTGGGCTGAGGTTTGACTGAGCCAAAAGCTAAGCTAGGGTGCATGGCAGACAGAGAGGATTATGGGTGAGAGGGAGTGAGAAAGACAGCCAATGAAGAGAAACAAAAAGAGAGAAATGGGAGGGAGAAAAGTGAGTGAGGGAAAGAAAGAAAGAAAACAAAGGAAGACAAAAAAAAAAACAGAGGACCTATTGTAGCTTTTGATCAGAGTCCAACCAATTTCAGTCCTAAATTATGAATGAGGAGAAACAAATTTACCTTTGCCAGCATGAAGAAGGGGAAAGAGGGCACAGAGAAGCATCTCACAAAATGCCACCTCAGAAGTGTATTTGTATAAGCTCATGGAACCTTGCCTAAGGAGGGGGTAGACTGACAGCTTGGTTTACCCTTTCATTAGTGTACCCAGGAAGTAGCCCCAGACCTGCACAGTGGGTCTAATGACTGTGTCACCATGACCGTGTGACCTGACATGGCTGGTATTTGGTGGTACTGTAAACTATAATTTTCTTGATGCTGTATTCCCACTGTGAGCTGCTTCTTTTCAAATAAGTCTAATGGGCTGTGAAATTAGTTTTATCTCTGCATGCAGTATGGCTACAGAACAATCCTGGACTATCAAGTCTCCCTAAAGGGCAGGTTTGGAAAATGCATTTTCACTCTAAATTACAGTGCAGCCATTATAGAATACTCAGTTCATAAGATTACATATGCATAGTGTGGAACATGTATAGGTTTCAGTAAGAGAAGTTTGTGTTTTCATTTGATTGGATGATATTTTTGTCCAGCATGCACAAGTGGGCACAGGTGTCTGCATGACTACGCATTCACCTGTGATCCTGCAGTCAAATTCAGTCAAGACATTTGTGGTTTGATTGAACCACAAAGGGACTGTGTGATGGATGGAAGATGAGACGTGCACTGACCTGTCACTTCATTCCCCCCTGCTTCTCCTCTCAGACCCTTTCTTTCCTGACCCCCTGCCTGTGCAGTCTGTTCTCCCTGCGCGGCATCTGACATCCACAGTCCTGTCTTCATCCCAGCCTCCTGTTCACCATCCACACATACTGCCTGTCACTTCCTCCAATCCTAACTTCTCAAGCACAGAAGCAATAGCAGCCTCTCCTCATAAGCTTGATAAGGACTTTTGGTCTATATCTCAAACATTTTGTACTATTTGCTAGTACAACAAACTGCTGTCAGTGCTTTTTTATTTAAACCTTAGAGTGCAATTTGATTCAAAATAAAAATATTACTTGAACCCTGCCACATATAATGTGCTGAACAAGAGAGAAAAAGCCCTGGAGCTCAGTAATCCAGACTGATGCATCTTCTGAGACAGGTCCCATATATCCATCTACAAAGACAAGGAAGAAATAATCTTCTGTCTCACCTTCTCAGTCTTTTTCCATCTGATTAAATGACAATTTCTCTATGTCAGTGTCATCCTTTTCTCTGTGTTTGACTGCTGAGTTGTTGCAACATCAGGCAATAGGAGCTTTAATTTAATAGATGTTAATGAATCAATAGGCAATTACTTAGGGAAGCTATAGTGGATGCATGAGAAGGGAAGTTACTGAAATAATAATCCCATAGGCCCAGAGCAACAGCACAGTTTGAGTAACTAAGGGAATGCATAGTTCAAATTAAAATGTGTTTCAAAGTCATTACCACAAATTTATAGGAAGGACAAGCAGCTAAAGATAAACTACCACAATTCAAAACTGTGAGCAGCAGTTGCAAGTGATGGCAGGATCTCACTGACAAGGAAGTCTTGCAGGTCAGGCTGGAGGTTAAATTGGGTCAGAAGTCAACAGGCCATACTTATGTCAGAGAGACTAGAGTGGCATTGCTGGTAAGACAAACTGAAGGGAGAGGCTTAAGGATATTTTCATGTTTTTAAATCTATAGTAAAGTGTGAATGTGAGGACTAACAGTTTTTGTAATATTACTGTAATATTCCTGTTTTCCTGCTTGGTTTTAGGAAATTTGTTCCTAAAAGGTGCAACTAAACGGGAAAGCATAACTACTCAATTTATTATGACTATTGTTTTAGGAAAGACTTGGAACAGTTTTATTATGGTAAATAAGATTAGCATTATTTCAACTTGCATTAAAATTATAGTTACTGCATTTACTTATTATTCTTTTTAATTAACCTCCTGTCCTAAGAAACACATCTCAAACACAGTGAACATACATGAACAGGTGCAAGCGAGTGTAGGTAAAAGTTAAACATCAAAATGATCACTGTGTACCCTCACGCTGTGGCTTCTACATTTACTGATGACATTTCTGCTTGGTGCAGTGGTTAACACTGTTGCCTCACAGCAAGAGGGTCCAAGTTCAAATCCAGCAGCCAGCCACCCTAGGCCCCCCTGTGTGGAGTCTGCATGTTCTTCTCATGCTTGTGTGGGTTCTCTTCAGGTGTTCTACCTTCCTCCCATAGTCCAAAGGCATGCAGATGGCTTGGTTAACTGGCGTTTCTAAATTGACTGTAAGTGTGAATGTCTGTGTGTTGGACTGGTGACATGTCCAGGGTGTACCCCACATTTTGCCCCATGACAGCTGGGATAGGCTCCAGTGCCCCCCACATCACCCTGAATTGGATAAGCAGAAGAAAATGAAAAATGATGATGATTTTACCTTCAGGGAGGTTTACTATCTGCTGTGACAATCGATGTTTTTACAGCAAAGCTTGAATTCAACTCTGAAAACTTTGTAGAGTACAATGAGACATGCTGAGTGGGCTAGTTTATTTCGCACTGAGAACGAACAAGCAAAGAAGCTGATTCTACTCAGATTGGTGATCAAACGTGTTTCCAACACCCAAGATGGTCATTAATCTCTACATTTTCTACCACAAGGAAGCTTTCTCTTTGAACATAAAACATTGTAAAGATAGTGCTTTTTGCTTTTTGTTTTTGCTGTGTATTTCAACCCCTTTTGTTAATTTTACCGGGGTGGCCAGGTATTTGATTTATTAAGTTTAATATAAATTCTGATGATTCTGAAATTTTGAGATGGTGGTACTGACAAAAAAGACAGGAAGTTGAGCTGGAGGTGAGGACTAGGATGAACAGGATTAGAAATGATTATGGACAGCTCAAGCTGAGAAGTCTGGAGATAAATTCAGAGAAGCAAGGTTAAGGAATATTGGATGTATTGGACAAAGGATGTTGAAGATGCAGCTGCCAAGCAGGAGGAAAAGAGGAACTTTCATAGATGTAGTGAAGGAGGACGTGCAGAGGGTCATTGTGAGACTGGGATAGGATGTAAGGGATAGGGTGAGATGGAGGCAGATTATCCACTGTGGTGACCCCTAACAGAAGCAGCCAAAAGAAGAAGACTAGGCACAACTGCAATCTGTAGTTTTCCTGTTTCTTTTTTAGACTGCAATCCTTTCTCTTAATGCTGAGTTTATTTTTCATCATTAGTGTTTCTTTGACACTTCTGAGGGAAACATGATGTCACAGGTTCCACCATATTCCAAATAATTATTTCTCTTTTAGGTGTTGCAAAAGCAATCATTACTGATGCACTAGAGCAAGAATTTTTCAATCAGAAAATCAGATTTAAGCTGCAGGGGGCAGAATTTGAAAATGGACAACCCCACACTTTCTGCTCTCACTCTTTTCCAAAGCCCTACCAGCAGAAAAGTGAGCAATTAATCAATGCTAACTTTTAGTTTCACATAGGCTTTAAATTCCATGGTCTAGGTGAAAGCCCTCTGCATAACTTATTACGAGTTCAGGTATACTATGAAATATGGGTATGTACAGATTCACCTGGAACTGTTACACTACACTGAGTGAATTTGTCTGGGTTGATGTAACAGAGATTTATTTATATGTTGCAATCTCCCTTTTTAAGACTACATTGAATTACACTTAGGGAATATTTCTTTAAAGTTACAGTACTTTTACTTGAGTACAATTTACTAACACTTTTTCTAGCCATTCATTTATCCATCACAGTTGTAGATGAGGTGAATCTACAGTATGTTACCAAGGTCCTGGATATGCTCATTTCCCAATATGTACATTTGTTTTACCAAGATTTAGTAATCATAGTGTCTTTCTTAAAAACTGAGTAGTTTCCCTACTGCTGCTCTAATTCTCAAAGATCTTCCTGAAACTCAAACTTACTAAAAACTCAAACTTACTAAAATGACAGCTATATGAAAATTTAAAATCAGATGGCTCACACTGGGGGGGGGGGGGCAAACTGGAGTCCATCATGCCATGCTGCTACATAACATTATCAGGAATAGGTCTAGGTGTAACAAGCGCCAGTAGGCAGGAAGTGCCTTACAGGATCCTATCTTATTGCCATCTCCCCAACTGTTTCAATAACTCATAATTTCCACCCCTTTGCTTCCTAGTCAGCTGCAAAATTATAGATTACAGATTTGCTCAGAGTGCAGAGAGGGAAGTGGATCACTGGAGGGGAGAAAGATTGAAGAAGGAGGCAAAAGATGGGAAAGAGACAGTGATGGACAGGGAGAGTTCAAAAACTAACAACATCTCAGGCCATCAGTAGTTTGAACATAAACTGAAATAGTATGGCCCTCTGAATGACAGCAGGGAAAGATGAGAAATGACATAAGCTAAATTAGGCCTAAACGCCTCAGGTATCCCCTGAGAGCCTTTTAATAACGCTGAGGCATTGTGACACTCAGATGGCCCGTGCACATCCGTGCCATAATGAAGAAAATATGCTAATAGCTGACTCATCTGCTGGAGGAAAAATTAAAGAAAGTAAACAACACCCTTGGTGCTCTAGGTTTATCGAGAAGATGGACAGGCAAGGAGACAAAGTGAGTAAGGAGTGAGGGAAAAATGTTGGGCAGAGCCCAACATTAATGGGTGTTCCATTCAAAATGAGCCTTAACTAGACACAGTTAATATACAGTTTAGCTTCATTTTAAAAAAGTTTAAAGTTTTGAGATTTTTTTGAAACCCACCAAAGCAAAATCTGCTATGCATAAAATTCTAGACTTATAGTCTAGAAAATATAAAATATAAGATGAAAGGAGATAGGATTGTGTGCAATAATCAGAATCGGAATCAGTTGAAACTGCCCTGTGTGAAAGTTCTCAGTACAACAGAAGGGCACAGAAGTTACCCTAAATGCTCAGATCAATAGACTAAATAATAAATGCTTACACTGGTACAACTGTGAGAGCTCAAGTGAAAGACTTGCAGGACAGAAAAATGTCTGATGCTAAGTCCACACTCAAACTCTAGGAGATAAAATAGATAAAACACAGGGTCAAAGAACTGAGAGAAGCTGCTGGGAACAGCACAAAGCTTTACAGTAATCCCATGGTACATGTATTTTTCATTTCTCTCTTGACACTTCAGCATGTGCATATAGATGAACAAGTGTGTCTGCACCTAAACAGGAGAAACCACACACAAATGGATCCTGTGTTTTGCCTGATGAGCAATATGTGCATGCATGTGGGATAGAAGTAAAGATAGAAGTGATATGGATCATATGCTAATATGGCTGAGAGGCTAAAAGTGAGATTGAGCACAATTCTAGCATGTTTCATTGCTATAGCAACAGCTTTTGTACTTGTGGAGGGAAGTGGGTGGTGGAAAAAAGAGCAAGAGTGAGAGTGAGAGGAGTGACGGAGAGAGAGAGAGTTTGGCTTGCTTCTCTCTCTTGGCGAGGTTCTACCAATCCGGTTCTCTGCCAACCCAAGACCCTGGGGCTTTAGACAGTCAAGGTCACTGAAGAGGAAAAATGAACAACTCCTAAATGTGTTTCTGCATACTTCTAATCCAAGAGGCAAGAAATAGCAGTTCTGGTTCACACAGGCAGAGGGAGCCACTATTGTATTCAGATTGTGCATAATCATCCCCCACAAGGCCACACAACCCATGGGCAGAAGGATCACATTGGTTAAAAAGAAAAACCCTTGAAGGGTCACGCTCAAAAATGCAAAAACAAAACAATCATTTAACCCTTACATATGGAAAGCCTTCTTAAATGTGTCCATGCTTTATAGGGAGAACAATAAACTAACCACTCATCTTTACATTTTTACACAATTTAAATATAAGCAGCCAACCTCCTATTATGCATGCAAACATACACAATCTTAGTGATATTCTATACTGAGTTAAACTTGTGCCAGCCCTACTGCTGTTCTGGTGGGATTTACTGTGGCGTAAATATAGCTTAGCACACAGTGCAGCAGGATCTCAGTTCATATTAAATTACAGTTTACTTGCAGTCACCATTCAAGCACAATTCTATGAAGGACAACCTCAAGTCACTCAAATTTGAGTATGTATGTCTGCTTATGCTCAGAGAGAAAGCCCTTAAGACCCCCAGAAGTAGAAGAGTGAATATCAAATTAGTTATGTTTATTAAAGGTCCCCTTGTTTCATAGAGCCATAATTTAGCAGTCAGTCTCCTACATAAGCTCACCCCCCCTGCTACTCTCTTCACATGTCCTTTCAAAGACTTGTGAGACAGCTCTAAAGGCTTTGGTGCCTTGTGTAAATCTGACTGTTATGGCTGCTGAAATCAGTGATGGCTGCTATTTTTAGGATTTTTGAAAGCTATCTGTAGCACACGAATCATGACACACATACAGAGAAGCCTACACGTAACAGATAAGAGGAATTGAGCTGATTGAGAGATAAGAAAGACAAATACATGAGTTACCTCATACATGATTGCTACACAAGGAGTTAAATTGAAACTGTTTAATTCCTGGAATTATTAAAATATTCTGATTCTGAAATTTCCATGTTTTGCTAGATTTCCATTTGAGTGAAACAAAGCATTTTCCAAAAATCTGAAACTATACTGTGGATCAGTCTAACAATAGATGCATGGATGATGAAAGTGCAGTTTTTCTGGCCCTGTAGAGGTAACTTACTGACAGACAAGGCTCCAAGGGTGCTAGTGCTAGAGCTGTAAACCCGTTTAAGCACATTTATATTTAATCCTAAAGCACAGAAATTACATGTGGTTCAAGTGGTCCAATTTGCACATAGCAGTTTTATATATAATCAGTTTTAAAAAAAGGAGCCAGTCCTGGTTTGTGCCGTTTTTCATTGGTTTGGGCTTAGAGTACTTTCCACAAGGACTGATCTTAGTAATTTGTTTCAAAGAAAAAGTTAATCCGGTACTGACTTTGAATAGAGCTTCCATGAACGTATAGTATTTCTCTTTAATGGTACATGGGCTACACTATGAATTGTGCTAAACTCCCTAAACTTGAGTAGACATCAAAAACAGAATTTTTTTTTTCTAAAATCCAAGAGCTTTTGTTATAAAATGTGGCATAAAAAAAAAAAAAAAAATTGAATTAAAAAAAAATT
>VUQH01080641.1:0-17374 GCA_015106775.1 Etroplus canarensis | reverse complement strand
TTTTTAAAATTTGGAAAAAAAAAAAAAAAAAACAATTGACTTAAAGACACCTTTTATTTATGCATTATATTCACCATTGGAGTAAAGTTTTAGAGAAAAGGTCTGTCTGCACAAGTGGTCTAGATTCCAAAAGAGATGGTAATTTCTCACATGACAGTTTGGAAAGCAAATACTTGACTTGATTACACACAGTGGAGATGGCAACTCAGAAATCTAAAAGCCTTTGAGAGGGTAACAGCTAAAGTTGCAGTGACACCATCATTCAACTGAATATTAAGATCCCAAATAACAAACACTAACTGCCTTCGTATAAAATTCAGAAGTTAAGAGAGTGCATCCAGAAAGTATTCACAGCACTTCACTTTTTCCACATTTTGTTGTGTTACAGCTTTATTCCAAAATGGATTAAATTCCTTCTTTCCCTCCAAATTCGACACACAACACCCCATAATGACAATGTGAAAAAGTTTTTTTGGAAATATTTGGTTTCCTCCAAACATGACACCTGGCGTTCATGCCAAAGAGTTCAGTCTTTCTCATCAGACCAGAGAGTTTTGTTTCTCATAGTCTGAGAGTCCTTCAGGTGCCTTTTGGCAAACTCCAGGCAGGCTGCCATGTGCCTTTTACTGAAGAGTGGCTTCCATCTGGCCACTCTACCATACAAGCCTGATTGGTGGATAGCTGCAGAGATGGTTGTCCTCTCTTCACAGAGGAACGTTGGAGGTCTGACCTCTCTGACCAAGGCCCTTCTGCCCTGATTGCTCAGTTTAGATGGCTGGCCAACTCTAGAAAGAGTCCTGGTGGATCCAAACTTCTTCCATTTATGGTTGATGGAGGTCACTGTGCTCATCGAGAGAAATTTTTTTTGTACCCTTCCACAGATTTGTGTCTCGGGACAATCCTGTCCTGGAGGTCTACAGACAATTCCTTTGACTTCGTGCTTGGTTTGTACTCTGAGATGCGCTGTCAACTGTGGGACCTTGTATAGAGAGGTGTGTGCCTTTCCAAATCATGTCCAATCAACTGAAATTATTACAGGTGGACTCCAATTAAGCTGTAGAAACAGTTCAATGATGATCAGTGGAAACAGGATACACCTGAACTCAATTTTGAGCTTCATGGCAAAGGCTGTGAATACTTATGTACATGTGATTTCTTGATATTTCATTTTTAATAACTTTGCAAACATTTCACAAAACTGTTTTCACATTATCATTATGGGGTGTTGTGTGTTGAATTTTGAGGGAACGCAGGAATTTAATCCGTTTTGGGATGAGGCTGTAACACAACAAAATGTGGAAAAAGTGAAGTGCTGTGAATACTGTCTGGATGTACAGTGAACACTGTGGCCTGCCTGTGCCCTTTGCTCGAGCAATTTACAGCCTTTCCAACAAATTCATCTTTATATCCACAATCACTGTCAAGATGTCACAACCATGTCCTTGCCAGAGTGTGCATAATTTGTTACAGCAATCACACAGCCCCTGCCAGCACATCCAAGCCTAAAGCTCGATGAAGAGCTAGGATAACATTTGAAATTAAGTAAGAGGAAGAGGAGATGATGAAGCTGAGTGAGGCCAGCTGAAGTGTGATGAAGTTGATATGGAATCAGGGCGTCCTGAAGCAGGGGAAATCAAGCGGGGGTAGCAAGCATGGAAAAACCAAGGAAGGAGGAGCCATGGCCAACAAGCAGAAAATCCTCTCATTAATAAAATCCACTGATGAAATTAGAACATGTAATCAGTCACACACACCTACACACACACACTTAATTTCTTATCTCCTCATCTTATCCACTGAAAATTTATGTAGTGAATTTCTTTGATTAAAAACCTTACATTCACGAACAGACACAGATCATATCAAAAAAGTGAATGTCATCATTATTTATTACACTGAGACCCTTTTAGATTTTAGTTGTGGAAAGAGCAGTATGTGTCAATGTGTGAAGCTAAAAGTGATTCATTGTTAAAGTTAAAGAGCACACCAACTTTGCTTTTATTCAGACATTTGGTTTAATAGAAATGCTTATTAAAATGTTCCATAACAAACAAAAAGGTTCATACCACACAAAAACACAAGCTTACACATTCAACATACTATAAAAATACATTTAAAAATAGCACCTTTTCTCTGGTAGGTAAACAAGCAGGCATTATCAGTAACACAACTTCCCCCTAATAATAATAAAAAACCAGTATGTACAAAATATTGGCAGAATATTGTACTTGATTCTTCATATTTGACAGAAATGATAAAACTATATTCATATATTAACTCACTGTATTTGTGCTTGCATAGTTATTTTCATATAGAGAAGCTTGAGGAGTTATTTTGGGACTCTAAGGTTCTGAAGGCAAAAATCCCATTTAACGATTGCATAGACAAATTGAGAACATGGGCATCAAAATCTCTTGATTAAATTAATTAAACTATCCTGAAAAAGGTCAATGGTACCAAACCATACACATAAAAATGTAGAAGGATAACTCTTACAGCGCACTGCATTAAAAAAATCAGGCAATTGCTGTTTCTAAAAGTCAGTTGTTACCCAGCAAACATTTTGAAAAAATGACACCTGGTGGTTTTTGTCGATGTCTAGACATGTTTGAAAAATAGTTCCAAAATGAAAGTTGAACCAACGTTATGGATGTTCCCTCTACGTTGGATGGACGCAGTTTTTAAATTTTGCCATGATGTTCTTGTCAGACTTCTGAGCAAGAGAAAGTTTGAGTTCAATAATTGTTCTCTACTTTCTCTATATCGATTATAATTAGGGAAAATAAGCAAAAATCTTCTGGATGGAAAATGAGAAGGAAAAAAGCACACCCCAGGGAGGTGACTCAAGCTTTCAACCTCCATCTCTGCAGCTCATCTCTGATCCTACGAGCTATTTCATTAC
This sequence comes from Etroplus canarensis, assembly GCA_015106775.1. Taxonomy (NCBI): domain Eukaryota; kingdom Metazoa; phylum Chordata; class Actinopteri; order Cichliformes; family Cichlidae; genus Etroplus; species Etroplus canarensis. Next base: position 14,472 of record VUQH01080641.1, on the reverse strand, counting down.
TCGTTTGTAACTGCAACATCCCTAAGCTTACAACACTGACATCAGGGACAAGAGGCAGTGATTCTAACAGTCCATCATGTTAAGCTCACCACGTTGCAAACGAGACAGAATTTAGATGTGCATGACCATGAACTGCCAAAAAATGGCGTTTATTAAAAAAAAAGACAGGCTACAATAAGAGGAGTTTGAGTATGTGGATAAAATGTGTGGATGTCTGTTCACAAACATGCACTAACCAGATTAGCTGCTGTTGTTTTAAAAAACACAAAGAAAGATGCATTTAACTCCTTCCTTGCAAGAATCTAATCTACATTTCTTACTCTGTAAGAGACAGTTTAATCCAACCTCTTTTCTATGTTGAATAAATGTCGACATCATCCAAGGTTCAGTTTTGGCAGTCCCACAGCAAACACGTTTTGACTGGTTGAGATGACATTGTGGATTCAACCAAGTTTGCTGGGTAAGGAAGAGACTACATTATAAATTATAACATTTAGTTTTTATAATTATCTAAACTTAAATAGTCACTGTACTACTGTACTATTAAAATGTAGTGACATTGTTCTTTTAAGGCAGTTTAGTTTTTTAAGGGGGTGGAAGGGTTTACCTATCAATGATTTTAGCATTTTGAATCATTTCACAAAAAGCATTTAGGAATCAAAGTTGAAATGCTAAGCTACATTATTGTTACTTTAAGCAGATAACTTCTTTCTTTGTTGTAGAACATACAGTAAGATTATCTTTAGAAGAACACTTTCAAATAATAATTTGGCATAGCTGAGAAAAAGACTTCCAGAACCCACACCAGTGTCCACTTTCTGAATTTGCTATGCAGTACAGAGTCATTTAACCTGCCTGTACATAGACAGGACCTTATTACATCTCATCTGTGTGGTCACCAGTTTAGTGAAGTTCACAACAGATGTTGTTTGTCCGGTCGTCTAAAACAATGTTTTTTAATTCATTCAGCGTTTTCTTGTGTTCTTTACAAAGACAACTTACATGCACTTTTTTTCTTGTTTTGTTTTTATGGAAATAACATCAATTTTTGTATTTCCTTAGAGACTGAATTGCCACTCTGTGTGCTATGTTTGTTAGTGTGTTCATTGTTAATATATTTTGGTCACTTTTTGTTTGTAAGGTCTGCATTTTTTCTGATATTATATTTTAAAATAAATATTTAGAAATTTATTTCAGGTAATGATGAGATTATAGGCATTATGTAAATGAAAATAATGACTTAAAACTGGAAACTGCAGCTGCCATCAAACAACCATTAAGTTGCTAAAACATACTGAGCTTCACTAAACTGGTCATTTTCCTAAGGAATATGTCAATACACTGTAAGATGAGTTTGGTAGTTTATGATTTTTGCCAGTGTGCCACATGAGCTGCACTCAATATTGCGGCAAAGTCAAACTGAGAAAACCATGGTGAAATTAGGTAAACAAGTCAAGACACTCTTCCTTAGTGTGCAATAATTTTTTAAACTACAGCACAAAAGAAAATCATTCTAACTTAAAAAACTTTTTTGTAAGGTAAAATAAACCTATGAGGCACCGTGTTCTCCCTTTTTAGCAGGACAAAGTTTGGTTGGGTTAAAAAACAATAAATAAAAACAAAACTACTGACATTTAACATGATGATATACAAAAGCCTAACATCCTGTGGAAGAGGAACAGTTGGCCAGAATCATCGTGTTGTCTTAAAGGGAAGAGAACCTGCACAAAAGATCATTTATTAGTTGCACATATTAAATACTTTACTAAGACTTATTTGTTTCTATTTGTACCTTCAGCCTCCCCAAGACAGGCGTCTTCACACTCCTCCAGCTGGAGGAAACGGTTGTCGTTTCCTTCACAGCCACTGTAAATGAAGGGCCTGCAGGCTTGAACTTGACTATTAAAGTACCAGCGCAGAGTGTATTGGCCACAGCTTCCCTCCTCCATAGGCAGCAGGCACAGGTCTGCTGGAGCTGCAGAAAACATACACACACGTGAAACATGTGCATATATAGACACAAAGAAAATGAGAACAAGGCAGGCCAGGCAAACACAATCAGTGTGGAAGAGTGACAATAAAAAGTAACAAACTGTTATGATTACTGAGATCATAACATCAAGCCACCCTATTTATTTTGTTGGAGGCATGCATGCCTGTAATAATAATGTATGACACCCTCAAAAAAAGGCCAACAGCAAAACAGCCAGTGCAGCCTGAGACACACAGACACCCAGAGGCCAGATGGGCAGAATTAAGGCTAAATCCCAAATCCCAAAACAGGGTAACAGGAATGAGCAGGTTTACCTTCCCCTTTGACACTCCTCTTGGACCTGACTGATCTGGACTTGTCTGCTTTCAGATGTGTAACTTTGATTGCTTTCTGACCATCAGCTGTTGCCTGACCGTGCGCACTTGCTGATTTCTTAGGTTCAACTCTGACTGTTTTCTCAGATTTCTTTTTGTCAACCTCACCTGTCGACACACACAGAAACACAGATCATTCACAAACAAACACTCAGGCACACCAAAGAAATACAGCTAACAGCACAGACACAGTCAATAGAAACAGAAAAATTTCTAAAAACAGCATGATCATAGAAGACTGACAATCCACGCTGTCAACATGAAAGGGCACAGATGTAGGGTGGAGTAGGCTTGTAGCAGACTGAACAATAAATACTCATGGGTAATACTCTCTCATTAGGATGAAATGAATATAAAAAACAGACACACAGGATGAGATGCCTCACCAGCAAATTTTTGACATTTCATTTTGGATTGAACACATGCAACTGAAAACTCTGTAGCACATATAATAAATTTAGCTAATATTTGATTAATAGTTTAGTGACTAAACAAATTTAAGAAGCCGGTTCTTTTTTATATTTTTGTCCACTGTAGCGTTTTCATAACAAATTTTCAGTCAGGGCCATAAGGCTCAAAAGGAAATTGTTAATTTCATCTGCAGTCATTTATTTTTGGTGGTCTGACTCTATTCTTGGACCTCCCTGCCTTTCCACATGCATATGTTAATTTTTCTGCCTTCACATTTATATTTATTTATATATCTGTAACAACAATGCAATTTCTCCCCTGGGATTAATAAAGTATTTTGATTATGTTACTGATTCTGATGTGGAAAGCATGAGGCGTGGAGAGCAGCAGCATGGCTCCCTCACAGAACAGAGCATACAATTGTAGCAACAGATATGACACTGATTAAGTCAGACGCAGTATGAGAGGATGAGCTGAAGTGGATGTAAGGTGCAAAGTGGCTTGAAGATCCACAGCAACTTTAGGCACACTAAGGCAGCTGAAACAGTACACCCTATGTGAGAACTCAAGGTGTACAGTATAAGGCTATCAACTGAGTCACCAGATGAGACTGACTTTGTGAACTTACACTGATTTTACTGCATTGTAACATTGGCATATTTAGTCCTAATGGACAAACCTAACATTTTATTGCAGAAGCTAACATGTTTTCTTTCATGACAGTGTTAAGTGCCATGTAGAGAACATATAAGAGCAATCATTTCACCAATATTCACAATATCAAGTCATGCTACTTCACTAACTCACTGTAATGATAACATTGGATGTAATATGAAGAAGATACTACCATCACTCTGGTTGGCAGACAGAGATGTGGAGTAGAGCATCTCCTCCAAGGGTTCATCATAGGTCTCGATGGAGTAGATGTGCTCATAGTCTGGGTCATTGGTGTTTACCACCACATGTAGCTCACGGCCTGAAAAAAGAGCAGCAGCACACAGGATCACCAAAGATCTTTCACTCCAATTTGACAATCTCTAATCTTTGGCTCAAAGAAGGCCTCAAAATAACTGATTTCAGTAGAACACAGCCTACACTCAACTATTGCCCTGATGTAACCAGGAGTATATTATTTAGTTAGTGCAACACAACTGGAGTTCTCTGTTTTCTTGATGAGAAAACCACCCAAATGCTCAGAGTTCTCCAAATGAAGCACCACCAGTTAAACCTGTTTGTTAGGACAGGCACACAGGAAACACTCACCCTCCTCACCCTTCAGCACCAATTGATGCTCTGGTGTAGGCAGAGCCCTGACTGGCGGGGGCCGAGTGTCTGGGCCTGTACCTGGGAGAGCCAGACAGGACAAGGAGTAAAGAGGGACACCAAGAGAGCACGAGCAGAATTCAGAGATAGAATTCAGAGGGACAGAGTAAATGTTATAGGAAGGAAAGGGGGTTTGAAAAAGACAAACAAGGAAAATGAATGGACAGAACATTCTGGTAGTAAAACATTTAGACACATGAGCCCCACAACAACCCCTGAGTACCACAAAGTCATTCCACCATTCCAACACAGACACCAACTTAAAGGAATTGCCAAGTTTTTGCAAGACTAGTCAATATAGGACAATCTTACAGAAACTGACTATAATCCTATAAGGACTCAAGTCACTGCTATAAAGACTTGTGTTACTCCTGTCACAAGTGACCACAGACTAAAACTATTATAGAGCCGTTTATTATGAAACATGCAACTATGTCTTAGGTAACAATAAATAAATTAAACATTAGTTAAATTTTGTTTTGGCCTCAAACTCTGTAAGTCTGCTGCATACTGTATTTATTAACAGCCTGCCTTGCCAACACTTATCTCATGCAAGTGCTGCTTCATAACACTGATGTGGTCTTGCATTGATTAACAGCTCAGGCAACAAACACATTGCTGCAAACTTTGGGAAAGTTCATCATTTGAGGTTCACAACAATTTTTATTTGATTAATATACTTTAATATATTTCGTGTCATGTACTTATACTTAAATATAATAAATCAGTACCTTAAAATCCCTTGACAGGACCGAGGCAAAATTCTTTTCAAGATTTGTCTGAAAAACCTGAACAAACTTATATTAAAAGGCTCTCAGAGTAAATTCCTGAAAACTATTGTTATAAATTGAGAGCTAGTATAGGCCAAAATCATGAAATACATGCAGAAGACTGTTTTGCACCATTATAGCACTGTATTTTAAGGATTGTATGTCATGTGTAGTTAGGTCAATATATTTTTTGATCTGAAATTGGCAATTATCTTAGCAGTGTACCAAAACAGGTTCAGGTTACAGTATAGGTACAGACTTTTAGTTTTATTTCATGTAATTAAAGAATTCATTCAAAAATGAGTTTCTTGAACAGGTGTGAACTATTTCTTCATTATTTCTTCTTAATTTAAGTGGTTAAAAATTCTGAAAATGATTACAAGTGTGTAATTCATATTAGGAAACAGTAGCCACAAGTTGCATTCAAAGGAGCTCTCAAAGCAAGTGAAACAGGCCAAGCTTAGGCTGCAAAAACAAAATAAATCCAACATCTAATCACTGTTAGGAGTGGCTAAGTCATCAATTTTGTACATTCTGAGAAAAAAAGAACATTGTAGTGGGCTAAGCTACATAAAACACATGGGTGACCACAGAAGATAACAGAGGGGGATATTTGCAGTAAACTATTTATAAGTCTCAACAGACGGCAGTGTGATGCATGAGCATGCATATTTTCCAAGGACACTGAGCCATTAGTGTTTATTGATGATATGACAGAAGACAGAAGTAGGATGAATTTTGAAGTATATATAGGGATACTTTTTGCTCAGATTTGGCTAAATGCAGCTAAGCTGACTGGATGGTTCTTCACAGTACAGGTGGGTGATGATTAAAAAACTACTCTGAAAGAAATCCAGGAGTTTTTGAGGATAAAAATAGAATATTCTGCAGGGGCTGAGTCAGCCAATCAATGTCAACCCAATTAAGCATTCATTTCAGGTGCTAAAAACAAAAAACTAAACTTCAAAAGGCAGAAAGATCCACAGACCCCAAACAAATGAACGACAGCTGAAATAAAGGCCCGACAAAGGCTCACAAAGACGGAAATCTAGTCTTTGGTGATGCTCACCAATTCCAGACTTTAGGCACTGATCACCTGCAAATGATTTTCTACAAAGCAAAAAATATAAACATTTTGATTCATGATTATCTCACATTTGAACCTCTGAAAATAGTTAACTGTGTATAAAATGGCTGTAATATCTCAACAGTTAATGTGGTATTTTTGTTGTATTTTTTTGTTGAATTCGTAGAAGCTACATCAGTTTCTGGTTAAGTCCCTGTGAGCTAGTGTTGCTCACTGCTGGTTTTGTAGAAAAGCAGAAAAAAGGAAATGAGGTACTGCACTATACAATTTATCTTGAGTACTTTACAAAGACATCAATCCACAGGCTGCTGGAGAATCAGTTATTTTTTTCAGCAAATTTACAACCAATTCGCATAATGGCTAAAAAACTTTCAATGAACGAGAAGTGCTACATAACGGACTTAGGCTCTATTTTGTTTGTTTGTTTGATATACTTAAATCTTCATCCATTTCTCTCAGTCAGAATGAATAAAAACAAGGTGTCAAACATTCACTTTACCTTTTAGAGATACATGTCACTATCTACCTCTACTGTGGCATATGTACCACAGTATATTGCTGTGACTCATGCAAAGTCATAGCCCTTCTGTCCACTTTTTTCTTTAATGCTGCAGTTGAATGGCTCACTCACCTCCACACGCTAAGCATCGGACAGATGGACAGGAAGGAAGCACAAAGAAGAGGAATAATAAAGGTCAGTTTAAAGAGTCATGACATCACTACAGTTTTCTACAGATTTGCTTGAATTATATTTCCTCAAAGTTTAGCTGTGGCTGTGACTCATGTGCTGTGATTAACATCCGAAGTTCAACTTGAGGACAACACTGATATAAATTAGCAAAGCAAGCTGCATGTAAGACTCACCACAGTGCTGACTCATCTCTGAGCGAACGTACTCTCTGATCTCTTCCTCCTGAACTCAAAATGAAGAAGGGAGCAGAGCAAAACACACTTAACAAAGACAACCCCAGTATCCACTCCAAGTAAGTGTAAGCGTGTGTGTGTGTCGTTTGATGTCTTCAGATTATGCCCCTGCGGTAAGGATCAAGCACTGACCGTCATGCCTGGGTCTCCTCTGTCTCCTTTGGCTCCATCTGGGCCCAGCTCTCCCTGCAACATGGACAGGTATTAGGACTCATACAACCCACAGAGAGGCTTGCAGCACATTAATTCATTAAACTGAGACCAGGTGCAGCACATGAACAACTTCACAGTCAAAGTGAAAGTTTAAATCAGCAATAGTGTCTTAAGCCCTTTTTGCATAGGACCAGTATTTCTTGGGGACATCTCATAATTAGTAACAATTGCTGAGCTCATCTGTGATGTTAATCCCATGCGAATCCAACAGTCAGTAATTTGTAAGGTAAAAACAACAAACTACCTCCCATATTTCATCAAACATAGATTCTTTGATCAAAATCTTATGTGAATTGGAGCGTTTTTTGCTGTAAAGTTGTTTTTTTTCTCAGCAAAAATCATCTGTGTGTTTCCTGTGCAAGAGTTCTAAAGGATGTGCTGGCAAATACAAAAGATGGTTTGGCAGCATTCAGCAAGGAACATCAAAAATGGTGGCCAAGGAAACAATTAAGAGATAGAGAGAAAGACAGGCACAACACTTACCGGCTCTCCTCGTTCCCCTGGGATCCCTGGAATACCACGTGGACCAACTGTGGCGGGGCCAATTGGACCTCTCTCTCCCTGATATGCAAACAAAACCATTTTAACAATATAAAGCACATGCACAGTCATGTGAAAAAGAAAGATTTCAAAGGACTCTATGCAGACCTGTAAAAAACTAAGTACACCCCATGATTCAACAGTTTGTAGATACACAGCAATAAGTTGATGCAATTGTTTTCTGTATGACTTTATCAGGCTCTCACATTGATGGGGAGGAATTTAGGCCCACTCTTCTTTATGCCTTTGTTTCAGGTCATTGAGATTTGTGAACATTAATTATACACAGCTCTCTCAAGGTCCCACCTCAGTATTTCACTCAGGTATAACTGGGCCATTGCAACACCTTTATTCTTGTTTTTCTCAGTCATTCTGTTGTAATTTTGCTGGTGCTTGGGATCATTGTCCTGCTGCATGACCTATTTTTGACCAAGGTTTAGCTGTCAGACATTTGATTCCAGAACACTTTGGTATACTGAGGAGTTCATGGTCAGATCAGTGACTGCAAGGTGCCCAGGTCCTGTGGCTGCAAAACAAACCCAAATCATCATCGCCACCATCGTGCTCGACAGCTGATATGAGGCGTTGGTGCTGATATGCTGTGCTTGGCTTTCTTCAAATGTGGTGCTGTGTATTATGGCCAGACATCTCCACTTTGGTCTCTGTTCAAAGGACATTGTTCCAGAAGGCTTATGGTTTTTTTAGGATACAAGAAACCACAAGAGGTCAGTAGGAAACTTAGAATTTCCCAAACTAAGCCATGTTGCCACTTTCTTTTAAGAGAGAAGAGGCTTGCTCCTGGCAGCCTGTACAACAAGCCATACTTTTTCAGTCTTTGTTCTAATTGTACTGTCATTAACTTTAACATTTATACATTAGATGCAACTATTAGTTTTTTGCAACATACACAGAATTCTGTGAAAATATTATTTTTCATATTAGTGGACTGTGGAAAGCATTAACAATATTAAACAGAATAAAGTGCAAGGCTTTTACCTGTTCCACAGAGATATTTGGACAATTGTTATTTGCTTACATAGTTTCTGTCAGTAAACTATTTTTATTCTATCTGTATCAAGCAATGTATGAAAGACAAATATTAGTGCATAGATACACTGGAAAATAACCTTACAAGATAAATCAAGAGTGTCTCAGGCTGAAAAAAGTGCCTCCATCAGAGACACTTGGCCTTGCTCTCTTGTCACCAGCATTTTATTTTCATATTTACTTGACGATAAAGCAGACAAGCCAGTCAAGTACAGGGTTCATCAAGCTGTCAATCATAATGAAGCAATACACAGCAATAAAAAAGTCAGGTAAAGAAGAAAAAGAGGAAAAAAGAACAGACCACAATAAAAGAGAACCACAAAAAGAAAGTTTCTTTTGTAAAAGGATTGCATCATATTTTTATGTCAAAACTGTCAGAAATTTCATCTTTATTGCAACCACATTATTTGAGACACCTGGCTGCTGCTATTTTTTGCACAGTGACATAATTGATCCTTTTGACTGTTCTTGCTCATATTGTATAGATCTTTTTACGAAGATCACAATGAAATCTATGCATAGTCATAGTCATGATATAAAAAGAGACTGCTGAAATATCAAAATCCTTTTTAATCTGCCCTCATAAAAAAAAGAACAGGCAATCAAAGTGAAGAAGTATTATTCATGTAGCCAGAAAAAGGATTGTCACCTTTTGCCCCTGGAGCCCCTCAGGACCCTTAGCACCAGCGGGTCCTTGTGGTCCGGTTAGACCAGGGGTTCCATCCACTCCTCTGGGACCTGTAGGGCCAGGTACACCAGGTGGGCCCTGCATGAAACATAGAGACTGGTAAGTTCATGTTTCTGTAGTTGTGAAGATGAGTGATGGTGCAGAATTTGTATATTAGGTACACCATGAATTCTATAGGGAACGCTCTAATTTCAGATTTGTATGTATACACTGTGAAGGTGATAAAGCTAGAAACTCACCCTTTCACCTTTCTCTCCCTGAGCTCCTTTGGGTCCTGCAACCCCATCAAAACCACGGTCACCCTACATTCACAAAGAAAAATGACTACAATGTGCATTTGGACTTCGACTTGTCAGAAATACATATAGATATATATAGCTCAAACCTTAGGGCCAACTAGACCCTCTTTTCCAGGGATCCCAGGAGCCCCAAGAGGTCCAATCTCCCCCTTGAAAACGCAGAGTATGCCAGATGATGACCAGTCATAACAAAGTACACAAACACATCCAATACACTACACGATGACTGTTTTTCTGCAGATATTAGACATACCTGTTCACCTTTTCTCCCTGGTAGGCCTGATCTTCCATTAATACCAGCATTCCCCTGAAAAATCATATACAGCCATTTATTATGCACCATCCAATACATATAGGTGCAGCCTAGCCTAGTGAAATTTAATCACATCACAAGCCCTTTAAGTATACTCATGTATATCAGATTTTAGACCAATATTAATATGCTTCAGTTTTTTGATTCATTATTTGAAAAGGAAAAAAATACAAAGTGTCAGAATTAATGGGGTGGCAATGGCTCAGTGCATCAGATCATCTGGGAGCTAGAAAGTTGCTGAGGGCAGCCGACAAGACCTGGGGGAGGTGCCCTTGAGCAAGGCATCGAGCCCTCCACATTGCTCCTTGGCGTCTGCAATGGGCAGCCTGCTCGCCGACCTCCTACACTGCATGCTGCATGTAAAACGTGTATATGTGTGTGCATTCTATCAGTAGTAGTGTCAGTGATTTGAATTTTCACATCTAGGGAATAAAGTTGTTTGTTTGCTTGTTTAAATTATAACAGCACAACTTTAACATTGATGTTAATTTGTATTTCTCTCCCTCCTACCAATTCCCATTTCCCTTTCTCACACTCACCTTTTCTCCCTTGGGCCCATCGGCTCCACAGACTCCCTTTGGTCCTCGATCACCCTGGAAACACACAAGGTTTTCACTGGCAGACACTAAGATCCATGTGAGTTATGACGTGTACCATCAGAGAGCTCTAGTCTTTTACCTGCCACTCACTGTGCACATGAACAAGCACTTTGTGCAGCAAATTCCCTTCAATAACAGATACGATGCAGACCTTGATGCCATTTGTTTTCCTTAGTAACATTCCTTGCATTTATCTACAGTTGCACATGGTGGGCTCGGGTGTTATCTTTTTATAAATAGCTCCTACACAGACTGTAGATGACATAGACTGAGTCAGTCAGGGTGAGCTGGGGTCTGACAGAGAAAGTGTTGTGGGATGTCAATCACATGGTAAAGAATACCCTGCTTTCTCGTCCTTTTGGACACTGATAGGAACCATAATTTACAAAACACCACATTTATATTAATATCACCTGAAATTAGTGATTGAATAATCTCATGAGGAAAGTGTTTACTGAGGCCGAATATACTTACAGTACAATGGAAAGTCTTTTCACAAGCAGAGGAATCACTCTCCGCCAGCCTTAAGAAATAATGTAAGTTTAAGGCACTTTCCCCTGACTTTACTTTCCAGGTGCTAAAACTTTTTCCATCTTTTACATACAGGCTATGGTCTTCCAACAAAACTGTGTCCGTATTTCAAATCTCTTCTGAAATTAAAAATGTTCATGACATCAGAACCCAGGACAGGATGAAAATACATTTTAAATAGACAAATATGTGTCTTGGGCCAAGAATAGCACTATTAACCACCTTTTTTGATTGTGGTAAAATCCAGAGGCTGGAAATTAAGAAACATTTTGCTTGGCTCTCTTTAAAGGTGACAGAATTCACCTAACAGTGACCCAAATTCCATACAGCTTCTTTATTTTTTTTAAAAAGAGTAATAACATCAAATTCAGGGCTTTAGAAGGTTGAATATGTCTTTGAGTTTGTCTAAACTAAAGCTACAACTTCACACAATTAATGTCTTCAACTAAAAGCCTTCGCATGTGCTTTTCACAAAGCCTATATCTGTTTATAGTATTTTTTCTTGTAATTCAAATGTTAACATTTTCTAATGTTATGTTAATAACAGCAAATTTAATAGACTAGTCACAGGCTGAATGGCTTCAGGAGTAATATAAACTCTCTTGCTCTTTTTGTTTCTTCTAAAATTTCACCAGCTCCAGCTAGACTTTTACTTTATGATGAGTCCTGTAATTATCATAGCAATGGACTGGGGACAGATGCTGTTAAGAAAATTACCTTTGTCACTTTTTCCACAATGGCGCTAGAGGTTTGTTTGTGGGTCTTGTTTGTAAGTATTTTGGAAAAAGTTAATAGTAGGGATTTTATATTTTTGTTTTAATTCTTGACTGTGAAGACACTGTCATTATCATTGTTGTATGGACACAAAAATGTTGTTAATCCAGGCACCCAATCACATTTAAAAAAGATTTCACTCTCCAAGTTGCTATATTTGCTGTGTATCTCCTATACTTATTTTTCTTGCTGTATTCAGGCCTTTCTTGGAGTTGAATAAACAAAGGTTATAATAAAAAAGCATAGTCTGCCTTCACACCTCTGCATCACCTCCCACTGATATTTGGTTCAAATAGAATTTAAATCTATGAATTAAGTAAAAAGAATTCAGTCCAATTGAGTAAAACCCCAATTTTCTGATATCAATCATCATAATATGAGGTTGAAAGCAAATGTCGTGCATTTTTATGTGTGACAGAATTTCTGCTAATCCTCTACAATAATAAATGTTAGACTATTATCCAGCTACGACTGTCATCACCCACCCCTGCAAAATACTGAAGGGCTAAAACCACTCACAATGAACGAACACTGTCTTAGGCACATGGGTGCATGCGCGCGGGGGCACACACACACACACACACACACACACACACACACACACACACACACACACACACACACACACACAAATTACCTTGATTCCTCTTATTCCTATGTTACCAATCTCTCCCTTATCCCCCTTACGTCCTGGCAGTCCATCTTTTCCTGGCAAACCCTGAAAGAAGTCAGAAACAGAAATTATTCCTCTTCCACTAAAGAGAGAAATCAGCACACATAAACCGAAATCTACACAGAAGCTGCATCATGGTAGAAGTAAAACACAGACCGATTCACCAGGTACTCCTGGTTGGCCTGCTTCTCCCTGCAGAGAGAAAACAGTAATTACGGCAGCGATATTACTACCTGCACTGACTACTGAATGGCTTTGCTATTAATTGTGATTCTAACTTAATCATAATCATCTCCCATGAACAGGGTTGCTTGCCTTCTGCCCACCAGGGCCTCTGGCACCAGGGAATCCAGTAGATCCTCGTTCTCCAGGTTCTCCTCTCAAACCCTGATGTTAAATAGACACACACATGAATATGGATATTGATCATCTGTGAAATCAATGCAGTGGCATTTTATCTTGGGTTTCACTTGCAGCAAATATCACAATTTCATTTACATCTTTTTCAGTTTGGAATTGATCTGGGTTAAATTGCCTTAGCCTGAATGGCCAAGCCACACACTCATTATTCATGAGTTCTTTAGCTTAAACAAAGCAAAAATGTACTAAAAAGTCACAAGTTCTGAAAAATCGCTCACCAATAAAAAAAAAAAAAATCCCTAATACTTTTTAATTATAGCAATCTACAAAGCTGAAAAATCCAGGAAAGTAGGCAAGACATATGCAGACATGCCCAATGCTGCAGTTCCTCTCCACTTAAGGCTGCCTCCAAAAGCAAGTCAGTCCCAATTGTTATTAAATGTCCAATTTCATAGCGAAAAAACAAATAACAAACTGTTTACAGCCAGGTACAAAACGCATTTTTGGTCTCTAGAGCCAAGTATGGGCAGTGGATCTTGAATGTGTTTGTAGTTTTGGTGGCTTTTTGAGCATTATTTTTACAGACCATCCAAGAAGTCTGTGCTATGAAGTTCTAGTTTTTCATTTGAATTAGTGGATGTCTGTGTGTGTCAGCAGCATCCTTACAATCTATCGATGCAGCTTTCTAACTTCTAACTTCTAACATAAGCTTAAACGTAAACTTAGTTCTCCACCCTCTTACCTAAATATTTCCACTTCTGGCTCCAAACCAACATAATGATGGCCATAAAACTAAAATGAAAAATTCTTGCATCTTCTTCCGCTTGTCCAACTCAGGGTCGCGGGAGCCTATCCCAGCTATCATAGGGCAAAAGACAGGGTACACTCTGCCAGTTTGTCACAGAGCCAACCAACCATTCACAGTCAATTTAGAATTGCCAATTAACCTAACCCCCATTACATGTCTTTGGAATGCAGAGCACCTGGAGAGAATATGCAAACTCCACACAGAAGGGTCAAAGGCAGCTGGCTGTTAGATTTGAACCCAGATCCACTTGCTATGAGGCAACACTGCTAACCACTGCACCACCATGCTGCCTAAAATGCTGCTAGCTAAAAACTTTACGCAAAATTAAAAATTCAAAGTTGCAAATCCACAAATCAACTTGTGATGTTACATTTATCTATTACAGTGTACAGTCTAAAATTTTTAAATTGGTTATCTTTAATTATTTTGACATTATTTAGACCAAATAATTACTTAATTCAAGATACAAAGATACAAGATACAAAAGAGCTTTATTGTCATTTCAACCACGCAGAACATGGTGAAATGAAATAGTGTTTCTCCAGGACCTGGTGCAACATATAAACATGTAAACATATGACATGTGACAGATACAGGACTAGTTTTTATTTCTACAGGTAAGAAAAATTTAAGTTTAAAAGATTTAAAAAAGAGATAAATAAATAAATAAATAAATAAGGTGCAATGTGTGCAACATGTGCAACAGTTGTAACAATGCCAAGGACACCCTACAATGCAAAAACAG
>VUQH01080640.1:0-22180 GCA_015106775.1 Etroplus canarensis | reverse complement strand
TGGCAATAAAGCCCTTTTAAATGCATACCGGCTGCCTCCGAGTCCTGCGTTTGGGTCCGCACCCACACACACCAGAGCCAGCCATGACACCATTTATATAAAATGTAAAGGGTGTCCTGTATAACAGCACAGCTGCAATAACATTAATGACAAAGATAATGTATATAGCTCATTTCAGCATTTTTATGACAAATAAGATTTTACCTGTAATCTTCCTTTAATCCTTTCCAGTTTATTCCTGTTTATTATATCAAAAATGGCCTCACTGGATAACCAACAAACATTCTTGATTATAGCATAGTAATTAGTTTGGCATTCACAATCTGATGCTTTGCATGTCACTAACTCAGTACACCCGTCTGCCTACTTGGGTGTGACATGTGGCTGTAGGTGCTATGAATTCCTCAGGTTACAGTAGATAGTTACCATTCACACATACAGTATGCATGTTAGAGAACTTCAAATACGTTTGGAAAACAAGGTAAGAAAAATCTTTAATATAAGTTTTGATGGAAATAATGTCTAAATGTGTATCTTGATTCAGCATGCAGTATAGGGTGGTCAGTCTGTGGTTTGACCTTGGAAAAAATGGTTTTTATGAGATTCCCAGGGCCATTCAAATACCATAGCAAAATATACATTTATATTTAATGTATCAAGGTAAATTTAGAAGTCAGAACTGCGGGCTTGATGTGTACCTTGTAATCTCTGTGTCTGTTTTCTGTTTTATTTATTTTAAATCCCGCGGTCATGTTATCTACTCCTGAAATTATTTGCGCATCTACATTGTTCTGTACGGTAGACGCAGTTCGAGAATTTATGGCGCATTTAGGCGCACTTTGTAAATTTAGCAATCTATACTTCAAAAGCCACCAAGCTTTCTTTAAAGGCCTTTCTTCTTCTTCTTCTTCTTCTTTACCTTTTGTTGATATGAACACAGCTGTCCTCACTTTCTTCTTTTCTTGTTCTTTTTGATGCAGCATTTTAAATACCTAAATAAGTTCTAAATTTCAGTATTTAAATCAGTTTTTTATCACCAAACTCACCAAAAAAAAAAAAAGAAATTGTTCAAGGCATGAAGCAGGTCTTGACAACCGCTGGCAGTATGACAGCTGTGTCTCAGGTTATTATTCTAATATTTAGCCATCAATACCACATCATTTTTATTAATTTTTTACTGTTATTATAATTACATAGTCTAACTTATTTACAACATGTCTGTGTCTCTGTAGAGTAGTCGTTTACTTATTTGCTTTAAAGTGAAAGCTCCTTGGTTTGAGCCTCTCCTGGCATGGGAGGGTTGTGTCATGAAAGAAATCTGTTGTTAAATCTCTGCCAAATTGTATAACCTGTGTGGATTAATCTGCTGTGGCTCCACCTTGTGGAAATATTATGGACCAGTCTAAGGTGTGTTTGTTTTAATGTCATAGTTAAAAATGTAGCTACAGTAAGCTATTTTAACAGCCAGTGTATGTTGGGGTTGGGCAGCTAAAACTTCTAATGTAAGTGTCACAAAATAAAACATTTCACACTCAAACTGTGCATGAAAACATGATAACACTCTACAGACTGACTTCCCTCAGAGCTAGATTGCATAGGCCTTCTAGATATGTTGCACTTTCCTCTGACTTTGATGGAAATATTAGGTTCATATACATAGCATCAATACTGTAATACCTGCCTGCACTACTTTTGGTTCTTCTTAAATTGTAATACAAAATATCAAGCTTTGAAAGTAACTCTATATTTGTTAGTTAATCAGGAGAGCTTAAGCAATTTTCAGTCTGCAGCAGGACATTAATAGACTCAATATTCACACTTAGTGGAGCAGAATATATATATTGCTTCAAAATTCTGTATATTCACCACAGGTTTAGTACCCACTGACAAAGGCAAAAATCATTGTGGAGCTTTTTCCAATAATCAGCCTGGTCACTGAGGTTCATGTAAAATAATTCATACTCTTCTGCATGTTTTTTTTTTTTTTTTTACAGTTCCCTTGCTTTTGTCCAAAGTTTGGGTGGGACAGACACACAGTTTGTGTGGTTCTAGTTTTAATACAAATCATTAGTTATTTATCTTCTTTTCTGTTTCTGAGATTTTTTCTGTTTCTTAGAGAGAGACAGGAGTGTCAGTGTATGTTTTGGTTTGGTATAAAAATCTAACCAAAATAAAGAAATGAAAAATAATGGAATATTGCAGCTGTCATACTGATAATTATTCTCTGGAGCTATTGTACATGTTGCATTTATAGTAAAGAAACTAAACAGACAAAAAAAGGAATTAACTTATCATTTAACGAATTGCAGTTTGATTTGTTCTTGTTCTTTTTCATTTTCTTTTTCTTTTAATATCAGCTGATACAGCGGTAAATATAGATGGAGCTAAATGCCAAAAAACACTGCCAGCTGGGAACCACGTCAGTCCAAATCAGAAGCCAAAACACTAATAGTTTGTTTTAAATCATTGTAATTCATTATCAGTTTCAGGGAAGACGTAAGTGAAGTTTTTGGTGCTTGATGCTTCAGTGCACATACACTGGAAAATTCAGGCTATCTGGCATAAAATTTGGACTCTCTGTATCTCACTCTGTTTAAAATGTATGAGCCATTATTTTCTGTCTGGCTGTTTTTGAATAGCCTGAATTATTGTCTCCAGTCCACAGCTTATGTGTTCGCCTTACAAGCGAAAAGTCCCTGTTTCAGTTAGAAGTCGGAACACAAGCGCCTTTCACCATGAAGGTTTGTGTCAGGAAGGGCATCCGGCATAAAACCTCCACCAAAATGACACTGCGGTGACCCCTTCGGGAGAAAACATGGAAGCAGCTGAAGGTACATTTTATTGTCTTTCGTCTGCCCCTTCACTTACATGATACATTTCAATTAAAATCAACAGTGACACGATCACAGTGAACACAAAAGGCAGTGGTGTTGCATAGTGTTAGCATGTGGATTTATCAAACCTAATGCAGCTCATACAATCATCCTTTCACCAACCAAATTTCAAAATAGGAATTTATGCATCACACATCTGATTGTTGGGGGTTTCTGTCTAATATTGCAGGTCTTTACCTTAAAATATAAAGTACATTGAGGTAATTGTTGTTCTGAATTGATGCTATATAAATAGATCAAATGAAAGTGAATTTCCTAAGGTGAATGTAAAATCTTAACCTACAAGGATTTACATTTAAGACATGTTTGCCTCTGCCTTTTAGTCTAAAAGAACAGTCCAGGCTAAATAACATTTCTTTTCCAACATTTTTTACTTGTGCAGGACATTTAACATTGAAGATGGAAAATGGACCAGCCCTCTCCACTGCAAAAAGTGGAAAAATATATGTGGGGAGTGAAATGAGAGATTCTTTCACAATGCTGGATATTCTCCATGCCGACCAGTTTGAAGGAGAAACCCTTGATCCAGAACTCACAGAGAAGGCAGAGAAAAACTTTTACAGAGGGGCCCCACCCAGCTGGTTAAACTTCCACATTGGTGAACAGTCAGTGTCAGATGGCACTGGAACTCCTTTGATCAAACGAGATGGGTATGAAAAACTTAAGGAACAAATTCTGCAGAAAAGAAAACTTCCTGTAATATCAACTGTAAAACTGTTCCACCAGCCAGGATGTGGGGGGACTACAATGGCCATGCAGGTGTTGTGGGATTTGCGAAAAACCTTCAGGTGTGCTGTGATGATAAGTTCAACTGCAGACATCTCAAAAGTTGCAAAGGAGGTGGTCGACCTTTTCACAGCAGGAAGTCAAAAGAACCAGAACACTGTGCTGCTGTTACTAAATAATGAGCAGATTCTGGAAAATCTCCAAGATCTCCAAACCAGCATTATGATGATAACTGCCGAGCAGAAGATCGTTACCAATATGCCTGTAGTCATTTTACTCAGCTGTGTGAGAAACAATTCAGCTCTACAGAGTGATCATGTTGTCCTAGAGAACACACTGTCAGACACAGAGAAACAAAAATTCAGTGAGAAAAAGAAAGAGCTTACCGAGAGGTACAAAGATAAATGTAAACAATTTCACGGTTTTAACATACTGCAAAATAATTTCTCTCAGGATTACATCAGGCAAGCATGCTCAGTACTCAGTCTAGCCAAAAAAGCAAATAGACCACCGAAGATGCAGCTTGTGGCCTTTCTATCTTTGCTGAATGCCTATGTGCCAGGTTCATATCTCCTGGAGTCTCAGTGCCTGGATTTCCTCAAACAAAACAAGTATGGAGAATTTTCACTGGAGGACCAAATGCAGCCTTTCAGTCATCTCATCATCACCTTCCAAGATGAAAGATCTGAAAGAAAAGTCCACATGGCTCACACTATGATAGCACAGTACTGTACTGAACTGATGGCTGATGCAGGTGTGGCCAGAAGTGACACAGCCAGAAACTTCTTGAATTATTTCTGCAGCAATCTGGTTCCTCCATGTTTGCTTGGTTTTGTCAAAGACATGCTCACCAAAAGAGAAAAGAAAAAAGAAGAGACCCCAAGAAATGGTGAAGATGTTAAGGAGGAGAAAGAAAGGTTTTCTAGACTGATTCTAGATATCACAAATATGGAGATCGAAAATGGCAAAAGGCAGAGTGTGTCAGTTTTAAATTTGGCCTCAAAGAAATTTGATCAAAATCCATTTTTTCCACAAGCTCTTGCTCGTTTTTATTACATAGAACTGAAAAACTACAGTCAGGCAGAAATATGGGCAAAGGAAGCAACGCGAAGAGATCCCCAAAATTCATTTGTTGCTGACACGCTTGGACAAGTCTATAAGAACTGCTTGAAGAATACAAAGGATTCTGCCAAAGCAAGAGAAATCCTTCAACAGGCCAAAAGGGCCATTGACGCTTTCGAATTTGAAGAAAAACTTGCTGAGGATGAACAGGGACCAGACATGAAAGAAAATGGCAATGCAAAATTCTCACAGATTTTTAACTCCAGAGGGATGTTTGGTTACCTGCAGGTCTGCAATATTTTGTATGATAAACTTGTTCGCCAAAATGACACCTGGAAAAGAGTTCTCACAAAGGAAGTGTCAATGCATTCTGTCCTGAAATCAGTTGGAGACAATGAACTCTCCAAATTCACTGATCTAATAGTAGGCCTCAGAGATAAAGTTGAGAAAAAATGCATTTTTTTTGAAAAATATCTGACTTACTCAAAGCCTAAGATGGAGAAATCTGATCCTGAATATATATTTAATGACACCAAAGAGTGCTATCGGAAGTATGTTGGAGACCAAATCTCAAACCATACCCAACTCATTGAGGTGTTAATAGAAAACCTGCCTGATACGTCTGAGGAAGTACTATCTTGTCTTGTCATGTCAAAACATATTCAGTCAGAGATTCAGAAAAAATCAGAAACACCTCTGCAGATCAACTCCATCCGTGCTGCAATTACAAAGAAAATGCCCCTCAGCCAAAAGGATGTACCTGAGCTACACTTGTTAGCCCTTATCTTGCACTGGCCTATTTGTGACCTCAGTCAGTTAGCTCAATCAATGCATTGCTCTTATGAACATGCATATAAGAAGTACTTTCGATCACGGTACCTTTGTCCTTTGTTTTTCATTGGAAAAGGTGAAGATCAGAACAGAATTGTTCACAGGAAAGACATTGCAGAAACAATTTCAGATGGAAGCTTTACCTGGGATAATGAATCTATTTTTGAAAATCCAGAGGTCCAAGATCTACTTCTCAAACTTGATGGAGTAGTAAGAAACTACAGATTGTATGCAAATGTTGGTGGCAAAGAGATTGAGATGGCTGCCAATGTGGTAAACAGACTTTGGAAACCACGCCAAGTTACCTTTTACCTTGGATTTACCATTAGAGGTCCTGTGGCCTTTGGCATCCAGACCAAAAATGCAGACAATGGTAAGATTCTTTGCTTTTTTTATCATGGTTTTGTATCCATCTGTTTTAATCATAATGGCAATGCAGTGACATGATATGTACCTCAGCACTATAACTTTTCTTAGGATAGCATGGCCACTATATACTGTAAACTGTAGGGTTTTTACACTTTACAGTGTAAAGTGTCTTGAGGCAACTTCTGTTGTGATTTGGCGCTATATAAATAAAACTGAATTGAACTGAAATTTAATTGAATTTACATGCTGGAAAATACATTTTGGGAAAAATGTTTTGTAAAATTGGCAATTTGTTAGCATGCAGGTGGTGAAAATAAGAATATGAACCTTTAGATAATAACTTTGATTCTGAAGTGAATGTCAGCAGTATCTGCTTGGAAAGAAAAACCACTGACCAGACAACATTTTGTATATCAACAGGAGGAAAAAACATTGCTGAAAATGTACTGCCAGTTTCACAATTTAACCTCTGAAATATAAGTATGTAAACTGACATTTACATTTTTTCATACCAAGATTAGAGTCCAGCATTGAGTATGTTATGATGATCAGCTTTATTAATCCCAGGAAGAAAACTGATGTTTGAGAAGTCGGTAAACATCATAGAAAAATTGGGGTCTGGTGTGCAATTTAAGCAAATTCCCAGTCTTTTCTCAGCTTTCTTAACCCCCTCCAACAGGAGTAACAGTTAATGGTTGCCATACAGCATCTGGGTCACCTGGCACTAAATATAAATAAAATAGTCATCCTCAGAGTGCAATGATTAAGTTATAACTAAATGTAATTGGGGAAAGCAGTTAATTTGCATACAGTCAGAATATCAAGGAGACAGGAGTTTAACAAAAAGCTTGCCTCAGTACAGCTTAACTAAAGTGTCTGTTTTTTTCCTTGGAGGAATTGAGATGAAATAAGATATATTTTATTTAGAATTTAGTCCAAAGATAAAAATCGACCTACCTCACTAAATAGCTCAAATAAATAAATAAATAAATAAATAAATAAATTTTAACATTACATGAAGGAGTGTGTCTATTCATTTTTAAGCCAATTTACATTAAAATATCTATCAAGTCATTGCAACATTCTAAGGAATCATCATATTATTTCCTATTATTAGCCATATAGGAAAAACAAGAACTGCCAAGATGTTTATTGCAAGTTATTTCAATTTTTACTATTGAAATTAAAGTCATAAATAATTCTTATACTTTTTATACATACTAAAGCATATTATAATGATTTTTTTTAACATCTAACATCCATTATTGTGGCGTTTTGATTGATTTTATGTTTATTTACTGCCTCAGGTCAGCATGCTATGGATCACAAAGGGACAGCTCTGACAACAGTGTGAAAGACATAGAATGTCTTTTATCATACAATATGATAAGAGACATTCAAGTTCGTGAATCCTGCTGAAAATCACAACAGGGCAGGAGAATATATTTTAAAATATGTACGTATGTTTATATGTTGGGAAAAGAATAAAAAATAAAGTGGATCTTTTTATTTCTGACATACTTCAGATTAAATGACAGACTTAATGACCTTAGAGAAAATTTTGTTCCTAAAATTTCTATTATCTATTTAAGTATTTAGTGTAAATTTTTATGATATCTATGTAAGCTTCAATATCTACAAATCGCTAAGAAAAAAAAAAAAAAAAAAAACTTGTAAAAACCCATCCTTCTCAAAGGATTTTTTGTGCATTTTTGTTGTCAGTCTTTTTTATCAGTCTTTTGAACCTAACTTGTAAAAACGTTACTCCATTTAGATATTTAGTCATTTACATTACACAAGATAAGTTAAACACACCCAGTGAAATTGTTGGACATTAAAATGTTTAATGTGTTGCGCTGTTCTAAAGATTTTAAGGAGCTTTAAAGATATTTTGGCTTTTGAAAATGGTAATTTTTTAAATTTGGTCTTCTTTTTGACATTAAAGTACAGTATGATGCATGTTCTATTAATTTAGTGGTTAAATAAACTGTTATAGATTTATTCAAGTTTTAATATGGAAGGGATTGTTTTATTTTTTATGTTATTTTCCTATATCAATAGTATTTCTAATGTCATCTCAGCTGTATTAGGAAGAATATTGTTTTGTTTTTGTTTTTTAATCAATTTTTTCACCAGTTAGTTTTAATCGGTTTTTGCACCAATAAAGCTGTTTTCACACTAAATAATACATTTTATAATGATTAAATATATAAACATGAAAAATTAAAATGCATAGCTATCATGTACCTCCATTTTTGACATTTATTACTGTACATTTACAGCAAATAAATTTACTGTTACTGTTCACTGGCTGTTTACTTGCCTCCTTTTCCCAGATGTTCTTCTAGTATTGTTCAGTCCATCATTGTTCCCTTTCAGCTAGAGTGCACCCTGGATGGGTCTTTGGAGAACAGGCCATTTATTCTCTTGTCCTCTGCTTCTCTGATGTACCTCCTCAGCCTAGTAACCAGAGCTGCAAGCCTTTGTTTGAGAGTCTCTAGAGCCTCAGTTATGGACAGCACATTGTACTTGTTATCTGTTCATGACCTCTCTGTCATGATTCCCCTCTGCACCTCAATTAGCTGATTCCAAACAAGGCTGAAAGTCAAAATCAGGCAAGCCCCAAGGGACCTTAGTATATGTAGCACTTACCTAGTGAAATCTAAAATTAAACATCAATTAAAACACATCAAAGTTAAAGAGATCTCTCTCCTTAAATGGCAAACAGTGGTCACACTGCCTGCTTGCATCCATCCTATAAAGTACTGCCAACACTAACACTAGCAAGTAAACAAGTGTGATGTAGAGGAGTTAGAGTGCAGTAACGAGCCTTAAGAGTTAATGTGATGGAGAAAGGGCATTAATTCCTTCTATGTCTAGTTTAATAAAACACACAAGTTGAACACATGCAGGCTCCAGTTGTGTGTGCATGTGTCTGTGTGTGTGTGAATGGGTGAAAGAGAGAGAGAATTTTTCTGTGGACACCTTGTAGGAAGATATGAGAAACAAAGGTTAGTGATCAAGCCATTTCTTTTAAGATATCCTTATCTCTGCTGCCCATTGGCCCTTAAAACAGGAATTACATATATTCTGTAACATTTTCAGAGCAGTCTTTTTTGCTAATTTTAGCTATTCAGAATATTGTAGCCCTGTTTCTCTGCAAACTGAGACCTGCACAGCAACCACATTAGTCCATTGTAACTTTTGTTATAACCCTACCCCTGCACCAACAACATGGGTTTATTCTAACTCTGAGAACCTGACTAACAGGTTTACAAAACCACAGTCCTGCACTCCTAGTAAATGAATGTACCTTTCAGCTGCTCCCTTGTGTTCTCCACCAAGGGGTTGCCACAGCAGATTAAGCCACATTGGTGATTTGGCAGAGGTTTTACACCAGATGCCCTTACTGACACAATCCTCCATGGCGAGAGGGGCTTGTGTCCCCACCTGGGATCAAACCAGGGACCTTTTGCTTGTAAGGTGACTGCACAAACCACTACGCTGCTGGGGAAACTCTACAGTATAAACCATTTGCATACCCGTTTCCATGAATATTTCATTATCAAATGAACACACCCCACTCTTGAAACAAATGTAGGTAATGTCTGAAAATAAAATAAAAATACCAAAAGATATGATATATCCTTTATTTTATCATTTTGTTGGCCAAATCTGCAAATTTCCGCTCTTTTTCTTCCATTATCTGTTTCTTCCTGATTGTGTAACATTTTACAACAATGCTTGACTTACATATCAACTTAATAAGTTAAGTGTAGCTCCTGCCTTTTTTTAAGCAGGCAAGTATGTCCTAAAATGACTCTTAGAGTTTTCTCTTCTCTAACTACTCGAGCATTCACAGTCTAGAGCTGTACATGTCCCTACGTGATTACACCCGCCTACCTTGGGTGTGACAACTACTGTTCAGTTTATTGTAAATAGTCACCAGTCACTGTTATAGAATATATGGCACAATAACGGGGCTTCAGATATGTTTGCATCATTTTAATCAAGGTAAGAAAAATCTATATTGATCTGGAAATGACAGATAGTAGTTTTTATTGAATTAGTGTTTGTTTCTTGACATTGAGAAAGCCATACACATTACAATATATGCAGTAGTTAAAATTAGACTGGCATCAACCAGGAAGTAAAAATGCAATTTAAATTTATGCATCACATACCATAAAGTGAATGTAAGAGCCTAATATACAAATATTCTTGTATACAGTCTAAAACTGACTTTTGCTCCTCTTGTGTTTTTTTAAAAACATTTACTAAGGTGACAAAAACTGAAAGTCTGTAATGGCAAGTATACCAGCCCTCTCCACTGCTAAAGGTGGGGAAATATATGTAGGAGGCAAAATCAGAGAATCCCTCTCATTGTTGGATGTACTCCTTGCCAATCATTTTGAAGGAGAGCATTTTGATTCAGAACTCACTGAGCAAGTGGAGGAAAACTTTTACAGAGGGGCCCCACCCAATTGGTTGAACTTTTACATTAGTGAACAGACAGTGTCTGATGGCACTGGAACTCCTTTTATCAAACGAGACGGATATGAATCACTTAAGGAACAAATTCAGCAGAGGAGAGAAAGCCCTGGGACATCAACAGTTAAGTTGTTCCATCAGCAGGGATGTGGGGGAACCACACTGGCTATGCAGGTGCTGTGGGACCTGAGGAAAACCTTCAGGTGTGCTGTTCTGACAGGCTTAACCTCAGACTTAACAAAAGTTGCACAAGACGTGGTCCACCTTTTCACAGCAGGAAGTCAAGGCCACCAGAACACTGTGTTGTTGTTACTGAATGATGAGTTCATTTTGGACAATCTCCAGGACAGCATTATGGAAGAGATTGTCAAACAGGATATAGATATTGAAATGGCTGTGGTCATTTTATTCAACTGTGTGAGAACAAGTAAGGAGGTCATCCTCAAAAAGGAACATGCTTATGAAGTGAAGCAAAACTTCAAGAGGAATGAGAGAAAACATGTTATTCTCAAAAGTACTCTCTCAGACACAGAGAAAGAACTCTTTGATAAGAAAAAGGAAGAGCTCACCACAAGATTTGGCGATCACTGCAAACAATTTCACGGTTTTAACATACTGCAAAATAATTTTTCTCATGATTACATCAAAGAGGCATGCGCTACATTAAAAAAATATCAAAAGAACAAATAAACCACCGAAGATGCAGCTTGCTGCCTTCCTATCCCTGCTGAATGCTTATGTACCAGGTTCATATCTCCTGGAGCATCACTGCCTGGACTTTCTCAGACATGAAGACGGTGGGGACCTTTCATTGGATGACCAAATGCAGCCTTTCAGTCATCTCATCATCACCTTCCAAGATGAAAGATCTGAAAGAAAAGTCCGCATGGCTCACACTATGATAGCACAATACTGTACTGAACTGCTGGCTGATGCAGGTGTGACCAGAAGTGACACAGCAAGAAACTTCTTGTTCAGTTTTTGCAGCGATAGGGTCCCAACATGTTTGCTTGGTTTCATCAAAGACATGCTCACCAAAAGAGAAAAGAAAAAAGCAGAGGACCCAAGAAATGGCAAAGATGTAGAAGAGAAGAAAGAAAAGTTTTCTAGACTGATTCTAGATATCACAAATATGGAGGTTAAAGGTGATGACAAACAGGAGGGCAAAAGGCAGAGTGTGTCAGTTTTAAAAGTGGCCTCAAAGAAATTTGATCAAAACCCATTTTTTCCCCAAGCTCTTGCTCGTTTTTATTACATAGAACTAGAAGAGTATAACGAGGCAGAAATTTGGGCAAAGGAAGCAAAAGAGAGAGATCCCCAAAATTCATTTGTGGCTGATACACTTGGGCAAGTCTATAAGAACCACCTAAAGAACAAAAAGGATTCTGCCAAACCAAGAGAAATATTGCAACTGGCCAAAAAGGCCATTGAAGCTTTTGAAGATGAAGAACAGCTTGCTGAAAAGGAACACAGGAAAGGCAAGAAAGGAGATGGGAAGACAAAAGCCTTCCGAGCTTTAAACACTAGAGGGCAGTTTGGTTATCTGGAAGTTTGCAGCCTTTTGTATGATCATCTGGTTGCACATGATGAAATTTGGAAGCAGGTTCTCACAAAAAATCAGCCACTGGGCTCTGTCTTGAAATCACTTCATGATGAGAAACTCTTCAAGTTTAATGATCTAATAAAAAGCCTCAGAGACATGGTTGAGAAAAAATTTGAATTTTTTGATACCTTTTTAACTTATTCGGAGTCTGTCATAAAAAAAGACGATGGAGTCTATATTTCCAGAAAGACCGCTGAATGCTACAAAAAGTATGTTGGCGATGTGGAACCAAATGACAAACTTAAAAAAACCTTCCACAAACTTAAACAAAAACTGGCTGTCACCTCTGCTGGAGTGCTTTCATGTCTTGACAGAAGATGGTCTGTATCAGACATAAAGCACATTGCTACATGGTGGGAAGAAATCTGTCAACACAAAGATTCTACTAGACATGCTTTGGCCAACTATATCCTTGCTAATATCATGGTGATAAACAAGAAAGAAACTCCCTCCAGTTCTGACTACCAAAAGGTCTTTAGACAAAAAATGCCATTGGCCCCTGAGATGCAACCTGAGTTTCACCTACTTGCCCTGCTGGTGTGTTGGCCAACAGATGATGAAGACAAATTGGTCTCTGACCTCCATGTATTAATTAAAAATGTTCAGCGTTCTTATGAACAAGAATATAAGACACTCTTTCAATCAAGGTACCTTCGGCCCCTGTTTTTTATTGGACCAGGTAGAGGTCTGAGCAGATTCGTTCACAGAAGAAACCTTGAAATCTTGTGGACTAAAGACGCACTGAAAGACTCAAACACAAACTGGAGGAACGAGAATATTTTCAAAGATCCCACAGTTCAAGACAACCTTCTCAAAGTTGAAGGCGTGGTGCGAAATTACAGACTGTATGCAACTTTTGGAGGCACAGAGATTGAGGTAGATGCCAACCGAAGGGACAGCCTCTGGAAATCAGGTCAAGTGTCCTTTTACCTTGGATTTACAATCAACGGGCCTGTTGCTTTTAGCATTCAGAGAAGAACTGTCACTAAAGGTAAGGAAATGTATTATTAAAATCATTATTGCTGACAAATTAAATGCCTACCTCACATTACATTTTTCAGATTACAATAAAAGTACATATTTTAATATCTTAGGCAAAAGTGAATGCAAACATTTTTTCTTTGTGCTTTTAGTTATTTTTAGATGCATAAACTATATTTAAACAATAACGCATGCTTTTCTATGAGGCTCCCAATGTTTCTTTGCATTTACATTCCTTTTTTCCTTAATACACAGGAAAGTGCCCCAACTCTCTTATTTTGTCATTTAATTTCTTGTCTTCACTGGACGGAATGTAAAAATAATGTTTGCTTCTGCTAATAAACATCTACTGAACACTATCAGAGGAAGCAGGCTATGCTAAAGTCCTGAGTTTGTTAACTCTGAGATGAGGGAAACTCTGGGTTTTCTGTTCCAGAAAGTGAATTAACTTAAACTCTGAGTCAGTTACTGGGGTAAAAGACTGTGAATATAATCTGCTAGCCGGCAGGTTTTCCTCAACAAACTCTGAGTTTCTCTGTGACTCCTCCCCTCCTGCTATACCTGAAACAGCCTCATTTCCTCATTCATAAAGTCAAAGCAGATAGTGGAGCACAATAATCTGTTTGCATTATAAATATTTAAATTCCAGTTAGACATTAGTTTGCTATATTTTGTACTTGACGTGGGCGTTTTTATAATGTCATTAGTATAAGGATGGAGACGGCGAATATGTTGCAGATTTATTGTCAGCTTAGAATAAAATCTTTAGGCTCCATTTTTCTAACTCTGTGGACAATATAGCAGCTATCAGGCTGTCGGTTGTTTCCTCTGAAATATTTAATGTACGTTACTGTAGCAACACTTTTTCAATCAATACCCAGGGCTCAGGGCTCCGTTGATGATGTTTTTCTGTATTTATTCACACGTGCTTAACTCACAATGACCTCTGATTTTTTCTAATCAGAAACTCAGAGTTGCTCATGTCAGAGTTAAAGATGAGACTCAGAGTTAGTTGAGCATGCTTCCTGGAATAGAGCCCTGTTTTTCAACACCTTTGTTCACTGGGGCCTATCCCAACTGCCACAGGGCACATCCTGAACAGGTTGCCAGTTTATTGCAGGGCTAACACACAGAGGCAGACCATGCACAGTTGGAACTGCCAATTAACCTAACCCATTGGAAGGTATCCAGAGTACCTGGAGGGAACCCACACAGGCACAGGGAGTACATGTAAACTTTACACAGAAGGGCCCTAGCTGGCTGATGGATTTAAACCCAGGGCCTTCTTACTATGAGGCAACAGTGCTAACCACCACACAGCCCAATCTGAGTTGCAGTTAAAACTTATTGTTATTGTTGTCACCAAAAATGTAATAATATTCCAGGCTTTAACTGCAGCTGTCTTAATTTTTTTGTTTGTGGGTCTTTCTACATTAGTCTGGTCTTCAGTTAATGAAATGCTGCTCAGTTATGTTGACTTCAGATAACTGACTTGGCCATGGCAGACTATTTACTTCTCAACCTTCAAAAACTCTCAGAAACTGTAGAAGGGGACATAACACAATGTGTGTTGTTTTAACACAAAATTCTCTGCTCAGATTCAGCCAAATGCTTTAAAATTGACCAGATTTTACTTCAGAGTGCAAATGGATAATGACCCAACACATATTACAAAAGCAAGCCAACAATTTCTGAAGGCAAAGAAATATGATATCCTTCAATAACTAAGTCAGTCACCTGATCTCAACTCAGTAGAGCAGCTTTTCAGTTACTGAAGACAAGACGGAAGACAGAGAGACTCACAAATCAAGCAGCAACAAAAGGCAGCTGCAATAAAGTCCTGACAAAGCATCTCAAGGAAGAAAACACACATTTGGTGATGTTCATGGGTTATAGACTTCATGCAGTCATTGACAACAAAGGAATTTTATCTGATTATTAAAAACAATCTTTAAATTTAAAATTAGGTTATTTTGTCCAATTACTTTTGAGCTTGTGAAAATGGGAGAGTATGTATACAAATAGCTGTAATTCTTCTTCTTTCAGCTGCTCCCATTAGGGGCCTCCACAGCAGATCATCTGCTTCTATCTCACTCTATCCCTTGCTTCCTCTTCCCTCACACCAACCAGCACTCTGCAGTCCTCCTTCACTCATCCATGAAACTCCACTGTGGTCTTCCTCTTCTCTTCCTGCCTGGCAGCTCCATCTTCAACATCCTTTGTCTAATATATCCACTATCCCTCCTCTGCACATGTCCAAACCACCTCAGCCTTGCCTCTCTGACTTTATCTCCAAGCTTCTCAACCTGAGCTGTCCCTCTGATGTACTCATTTCTAATCCTGTCCATCCTGCTCACTCCCAGCAAAAATATCAACATCTTCAATTCCGCCACATCCAGCTCCACCTCCTGTGTTTTTGTCAGTGCCACCATCACCAAATCATACATCATAGCAGGTCTCACTACCAAATGTAAACTTTCCTTTTCACTCTTGCTGCTATCCTTCTGTCACAAAGTATTCCTGACACTTTTCTGTACCCACTCCACCCTGCCTACACGCTCTTTTTCACCTCTCCAGTGCTCTGTCCGTTGCTTTGGATGGTTGATCCCAAGTATTTAAACCTGGCTGTAATTCCTGAACAGTTAATGCAGTTTTTTTTAAAACCTCTTGAACTGAAACTGAAAGTCTGAACATCAATCACATTTTGCCTGTTTGATTTAAAATCCACTGTGGTAGTGCACAGAGGCAAAATTACAAAAAATATGCCACTGCCCAAAAATGTATGAACCCCTTTTTTAATATATTTTACAAATTCTATAGAAACTAAATACACAAAGGTTTGTGGATTATCTAGTAAAAGGGACGCTGTTTTGTAGAAACACAGTGTTTTATATTGATGTGTTCTCCACTCAGGAAACTGCAAGAAATCTCAGAGACAGACACCGCCAGGGGTTTACAGTTTACAGTTTATTCAGCTCCACATTAGCAATGCGGACGCTATTCTTCCTGGGGTTCAAACAAATGTTTGATTTGTGTGTTTAAAGCATGGTTTGTATATCAGCCTTTAAATTTTGCATGTATGTTTTAATAAGGGACTTCTGAGAGACCTCTGGTAGTATCTGACAATGAAATGGTAAGTTTCTGTTTCTGTTTCTTTTTGTTTGTTGTCCTTTCTTTTGTCTTACATTAATTTTGAATGACTGATTCCAACACACCACTGTTTATTAAAAAAACACTGTCTTCTGAAACAGGAGTCCAATGAATGGATGAAATTAAAACCTGAAATCAAGATAATGGATCAGGTTCACACCTACAGGTGAATGTTAAAATTAATTACAAGGCATGCACTGCATTCACTGCATTAATTGAAAAGATATAATGACTAATTTTAGTACCATCACTGTATCAACATTTTGTGTTAGTTGCCCAACAAGTGTGCTTATGTTTTCCTAAATAGAGTATTGGTTTTTCACAAATGTTTAGCCTACAATCTGAAAGAGGTAACTACGAATGCAGTGAGTCTTCCTTGCGCTGGGTTTGTAAGGAAAGGGTCAGCTTGAGATACCACTTTGACTCATGGGAGGGACTCATGAGGAAGCCTGTATGCATGGACTACATACCAGCAGGTCCCTTAATGGACATCAAAGTCACGGCAGGGAAGATAGAGGAGGTCCATCTGCCTCACTGGATCTGTATAGGTGAGGAGTCAAAAAGACATTTTTGTTTGTTGTATGAAAGAGATTTATGCACACATTTCTCCATCCCTAAATGAGTGAATGTTTGAACTTGCAGACAAAACTGTTAACTCGTCAGACATGTTCAGAGTACTACATGCGGATACCTGTGGAGATTTTGTGGAACAAGTGTCTGAAGTGACGTCATCCCACGTGAAATTACTCAAGCCGGATTTCTCTCCAAGAGGGGCCATGATCCGAAAGAAACTGGGCTTATCCGTGAAAATTTTTGCAGACGTGTTAATTTACATGAGAATCATAACTGCCCTTATTCTGCATGTTTACCTGGTGCCACGGGATCCTCAGCTACAACAGGTAATTTGATGTCACATATCACAGCAAAAACACAAAAAAGTAGAGCGAGAAAAATATCAATAAGGCAATATATTATATTTTTTCTTCTTAGTATAAGTTATTGATACACTGACACCCAATATAAATATTTTTCAAACATGCAGGTGCTCTGGGTAGCCACACACACACACACACACACACACACACATACACACACACACAATATTGACAAATGTATTGGGACACTTCCTTATCATTTAATTCAGATGTTTACTTCAGTGCCATTGCCACTGGTGTACAAAATCAAGCACCTTGCCATGCAATCTGTCTTTACAAATCTTTGTGAAAGAATGTGTTGTTCTAAAGAGCTCATTGTACTGTAATAGGAATCCACCGTGGCAACAAGTCAGTTGGTGAAATTGTGTCCCTCCTAGATCTATCATGATCAACTGCAAGTGGTATTGTTGCAAAGTTGAAGCATTTATGAACCATAGCAACTAAGACCCAAAGTGATGAATCTAACTGCAGAGTTCCAAACCTCCTCTGGCATTAACATCAGCACAAAAACTGTGCTGGGAGCTTCATGGCATGAGTCCCATGGCTGAGCAGCTGCATTAGTGTAGTTGGAGCATGGTGCATGTGGACTCTGGAGCAGCGAAGTGACAAATCATGCTTCTTTATCATCTGGTAATCTGATGGATGAGTCTGGGTTTGTTGAATGCCAGGAGAATGTTACCTGTCTGACTGCACTGTGGCAACGGTAAAGTGTGGTGGAGAAGGGATGATGCTATGGGGTTGTTTTTCTGGGATTGACCTTAGTTCCACTGAACAGAAATTTTAATGCTTCACCTTACTAAGACATTTTGGACAATTCTATGCTTCCAACGTTGTGAGAACAGTTTAGTGAAGGTCATTTTCTGTTCCAGCGTGACTGTACCCCAGTGCACAAAGCAAGCTCCATAAGGGTATGGTCGAATGAGTTTGATGTGGAATAACTTCACTGGCACAGAGTCCTGACATCAACCCCATCCAACAACTTCAGGATGAGCTAGAGCAGAGACTACGAGCCAGGCCCTCTAACACAACATCAGTGTCTGACTTCAAAAATGCCCTTTTGAATGAATGGGCAAAAATTCCCACAGACACACTCCAAAATCTTGTAGAAAGCCGTCCCAGAAGAGCGGAAGCTGCTATAGCTGCAAAGCAGGAACCAACTACATATAAATGCAATGACCATAGAATGGGATATCATAAATCTTCTGCACTTATAATGTGTAGGTAGACCAATACTTTTGTCCATATTACGTAGTAGCTACCGTCTTTAGGTACTGGTCAAGTGCATTCATAAGGAGCAATTAAGCTTAAACAAAAGTTGCAAAAAACATGTATTTCCTTGCTTGGAGAGATAAACAATATTAACTGAAAAAGTTAAGCTTTTGGGTTGAGTTTTTAATTCTGGCTGCAGAAAGTTGAGGTTTTTCACAGTTGAAGGGGATGAATAATAGACAGTTGTGTTGGCTATATAATAAGAGAAAGCAGTATTTGATAAATGATGACAAAGACCATTTGTCATCACAAAATGATTTTATAACCAAAGATGAGTAGTGGTCCTGATATGGAGCCCTGGGGAATTCTTATGGATACTGTGGGTAAAGAGGAAGATAATCCAAATGGACACACTGTTCATGCTGACAAGTAACTTAAAAACCAACTTGTAGCATTCTGAGATAAGCCAGTATTGTTCAGTCTGTTTGCCAAGGTGGCATGGTTAATTGTGATAAATCCTTTGACAAATTGAAAAAGAGCACCAAAGTATTTTTTGCAGTCCACTGTATAAGTAATGTCATTTACCACTTTAATAGCAGTGGTTACTGTTCGAGGTTGAGCACAAATATTGTATTAACTGTTAAGGAATTACAGCCATTTTATGCACAGTGTACTTTTCAAGGGCTCAAATTTCATTCCAAAGTTCACTCAGAAGATGTCTGTTTTATGATTTTAGTTATGGTGTTTGCTTTTACGAGTTAGCCTTCTTTTTCAGTTACACAGATAATGTAGTTTTTTATAGATGTTTGGCTTGCAATGTATTGCATTTCGCAAATCAATTTTCCCATCACTAGGCAAATAAACGTACTTCCCAAAATGTTGAAATATTTCTTATGTGCCATGAATGGTCCTTTATTTCCTTTCAGGAAGTGGAGAAAGCGGAGCAATCTGGTGGATTCAGAAAAATCCGAAAGCCAAGCCCTATAAATTCTCTTCAGCTGGAGAGACATTTCTCTCTCTCAACGGACTCAGACACAGCACAAATCTGTCCAGATGTATGGATTAAATGATACTTCTGTTCATTGCACCAAAACATGTGTAGAAACAAATGAAATCCTTAAGTTTTAACAAAATATTCCTTGACAGAAACGAAAGCTCACGTGGGAGTGGAGCGACCAAGATTTCTTTGAGGTGGTCATTAGAAATGCAAAAAGTGATTTCAGAAATTTGAAACTAAAACTTGAAGGTGAGCAAAAGAAATGTAAGGAGAAGGACATTGTCTGGACCTGCACTATTGGATCAGGTCAGTGGTTAATAATTAACCCCTGTATTTCAACTCAGCTAAATATCCACCGTTTGACCAATTTGATCTCCTTTTTATTTTAGACGACTATCAAAGCAAAGGCATTCACCATAAACAGGGTAAGATGTTTATTATTATTGATAATTGTTTTAACAATTAAAATTGAAATTCTTCCCACTTTTTATATATACTACTGTGAAAAAGAAAGTGTACTCTCTCAGTTTTGAGGTTTTACATATCAGGACATAAAAAAATCATCTGGTCCTTGCTAGGTTCTAAAATTATTTAAATCTAACATCAGGAGTAATACAATACACGGCAGATTCCACTGTGACACTTCGCTGAGCTTTGCAGGCATTTTTGTATTCTCAGATCCTGCAACAGCATTTCAATAGAGTTGAGGTCTAGACTTCGCCTGGGTCCTAGCAACACCTCTTTTGTTTTTTCAGCCATTCTGTTGTAGATTGCTGGTGTGTTTGGGATCATTGTGCTGCTGCATGACCAAACTTCAGCCTTCAGTTGTTGGACAGATGGCTTTGCATGTGACTCTTGAATACTTTGGTAGATAGAGGAGTTCACAGTCAACTCAACTGCAAGGCACCCAGGTTGGGCAGGCTGCAAAAGAAAACCATCAGCCCTCCATCAAGATGCTTGACAGTTTGCACAAGGTGCTTATGCTGATTTGCTCCATTTGGCCTGTGGAGTCTGAGATGTAGCTCTTGGGTTTTTGAAATTTCTTTGAGCACTGAATATCCATCCTGGGAAAATTAGCACCTATTTTGAATGTTTTCCACTTCCAATCATTCTCATTAATGAATGGTGGACTTCAAATTATTTAGAAATAGCCTGACCTTTCCAGAATGATGAGCAGCAACACTTGTTTCTCTAAGATCATTGTTGATGTCTTTCCTTATTTTTCTTCCCTGTGTAAATGCACACCTGTGTACACCTGAGCAGCAAGCTGCCAAAACTTCTCCCAAGGACCAGATGAGTTTTTTCATGCCCTGATACAGAAAACCTCAGGAATGAAAGAGGGTGCACACATTTTTTCATAACTGTATCCCAGTATAGCTGATTACAACTTCTAGTATTCACTGAGTTGTTTCCATTTATTTTATTTTCATCGACAGCTTCAGGTCAGCATTTTGTAGATCGCCATAGGACAGCTCTGATTGACAATGTGAGAGAAACAGCACCCATTCTAGACAAGCTTCTTGAAAAGGAGCTGATCTCTGATGAGACCTATAATGATGTGAGAGCTTTAACCACACCACAAGACCAAATGAGAGAGATTCTCGACGTTGCAAAATCAACAGACAAAGATGCTCTATATGAAATCCTGAAAGGGATGAGATCTCTGAGGTTTCTCCTATCTGAGCTTGAGGGATCTCAGTGAAAGCCCCAAAACAAAAAATACTGGTGGTCTCTGATAGAGCCAAGTGGGTAGTTCATAACTGTGATCACAACTTTTGCTTATAAAATGGAGTCATCTGATTAACTTAATGTTTTCTTCATGCCTCCTGTGTAAAGAGGCAACAGTCTGAGGAAAACTCAAACTTTGAACTAAAATGATAAACCTGATTTTCCTCTAACTAGTGGCAAAAAAGTTAAATGCAGCTTTAACCCTAGTACTGCTGGACCTCAATATATTGATGTCCCAGATAAGTTTCGTGTACTGCCAGTGATCTATATATTGATCACTTCCGGTGTTTTCATTCACTGTCGGTCTTCTAGCTGGCAGGACTAGGGTTAAGATATGTAAATACGTGAACCTCATTTATATCTTGGCTTGTTTTACAATGTTCTAATATATTTTCTCACTGAAACCCATTAGTTTTTGTGTTTTTCAAGATGTACTGCTTTTTAAAATTTTCTTTGTATTTTTGTAATTTTATCTGTATGTTTTTTATAACATAGGATATACATATGAATGTTTTCTCAGGAGAGCAGCACAATATTCCTGATTATTATAATTCACACTGTTGGTCAGAGTTACTGAGGGTAGAGAAAATGTAGGCAAAATGTATTATATTTCATGTCTAAGTACATACAGGTATACTGAAGTGCATAAAGTTTAAAACTGAATGGGAAGAGTTAAAAAAAAATAAATACAAAAATGTCTTAAGCTGGGAAAACTGTTTTATTTTCCAAAAATTCACAAAAGAAATGTCAACTATGAATGTGTACAGTTATTTCAAAGTAGATGACCACTTTTAAGAGCATTTTCAATGAGGAATGATGGGCAATAAGTTAATTCAAACTGATATTCCTGCTAATGAGGTGGAAAATTATTGGTTCATCTGAGCGATGAGCCCCTCCAGCTCTGGACGGGCCTTGAACCGTGCCTGGAAATCCGCTTCAGTGTGCTGAGAGGTAAAGAGAAGAGAGGCGGATTATTACTAAAAACCATTATATGACCAAAGCCACACATACACATCTATATTAGTGTAATTTTGATTTAGGCTTGTTTTTACAAGATTCTGGCTCCTTGGTTTCAGTTAAAAGATTGCTTAATGTTACAGCAAACAATGACTTTATGATGTGTAGACTTAGTATCTTTGGGGTTTTGACTGGTGGTCAAACAAAACAAGACATTTTAAGATGTTGGCTTTGTTTCTGGGAAATT
>VUQH01080639.1:0-18764 GCA_015106775.1 Etroplus canarensis | reverse complement strand
TGGTGCTCAGTTTCTGTGCTGATGTTAATGCCACAGGAGGTTTGGAACTCTGCAGAGTGTTGGACACTTTTCCACACTCTGCTCCTCAGCACTCGGTGACCCCGCTCTGTAACTTTACGTGGTCTGACACTTGGTGGCTGAGTTGCTTCCACTTTGCAAATATCCCACTTCCAGCTGATGGTGGAATATCTAGGAGGGAAGAAATGTCACCAGCTGACTTGTTGCAGTTGTGGCATCCTGTTACAGTACCACGCTGGAATTCAGCGAGCTCTTTAGCGCCACCCATTCTTTTACTCATGTTTATAAAGACTGCATGGCTAGCTGCTGGCTTTAATGGGACTGAATCAAACAGCTGGATTCAGTGATTCAGGTGGAGATGCTCTGCCTCCCTGGCATATTTAAACATGGAAAAAACAAATTCAGAAACAAAAAACATTCATAACGTAAGTGAAGAACTGGGTGTTGTGTCATGTTGACCATGTTCATCTGTCAGGTCTCCTTAAGCTAATTCAAATGAAGATATCCAGAATTAAACTTACACTGCAGGCTTCCCATCAGGGAAATTTTCACCCAGTCTATTACTAACAGCACTAAAGTACCCTAAGTTCCTTTCAAAAACACAAGCTACAGTATACATTACAGGGAAAATGATGACATAATTACAGCATTTTAGCCAGATGTGTCTTTACTGCTTGGATAAGGAACTTCTGGGGGCTTAGCAGAAGCGCTCCGACATGCATGAACGTGAGAAGGGCGAGTCCTGCATTCAATGCTGCACCTTTGATCGAGACGTTCATCCCGAAGACAACGCCCTGATTCGATCTTGACTCCTACTCTGTGCTCTGCAGAAAAACCAAAATTACATTAGGCTCTTTCATAATGAGACGAACTTCCTGCAGAAAGCAGATCAGTATCACATCACTTCTTGCTGCTTTCTGATAAGCTGATATGATGACGTCCCAGTAAACAAACCCTAACGGAGCACAGGACTCTCACTGCTCCAAAAATATCGATCACAGGCCGTCCCTGCTGTCCAATCAGCTCGTCTGACGGGGCCGGGTATGTCAGCGTTTGTGCAGAAACAGCACGTTTTTGGTTTCTTTCTGTTCCTTGGCGACAGCGATAAACACTGCCGTGGAAGAGCTGAGTGGCACGCCGGTGGGCTGCCTTATTAAAATAATGACACCAGAACTACACAAGCTTGTTGGATGTTCAGACTGAGTTTGAGTTCAACGCTCGCCGACAGTCCAGAGGCGCAGTGCTGTTATCAGAGGAAGCGAGCTCTTGATGGCGAGGCCCAGAGGAGAACAGCGTTTATATGCGGCGGTCTGTCCCAGAAACAGCTGCCTCTGCGGTCGCCTGGCTTCTATTAGCTAAAATGTGTAGCGAGGACAACAAAGCAGGCCACTTTTATCATTTACATCTGCCAGACCGTGATTATTTCCACTCTAACTTGACACTTCATGTCGGGATGAGGTTTCATACAGGACCAAAGCGTGTGCCTTCTCCAAGCAGGCAACCCCTGACAGTTTCACTTGCAATTAGGGATTTCCTGGAGTAAAGCTGGGTTTGTAAATCTGCTGCTTCCAGTGTCCAGAAGTATGATGGCTCTGAGATGCAGTTCAGCAGCGTAACGCAGTGAAAGACATGCAGCCGTGCACACAAAAGACGTGGGCGGATGGTTCACTGCTGTCTGTTTTAAGCATAAAAAGAAGATTCATAGCAGACCCTAAAAAGGCACTTACAACAATCAGTCAGCAGCTTGTTCCATGAGTTTCTGTTTCATAAAGTGCAGTTTATATAAAATATGGAAATATATTAAAAGTAATAAATTATTTGAGCTGTCTGATGACTTCAGGGAAGAAACTTGCAGTCTGGCAGTGAGGGCCTGAATGATTCGGTACCTCTTAACCACATGACAGGAGGGTAAAGACTGCATGAGGGGTTCAGAGGTTATCCACAGGGCCGGTTGCCATGGTGTCTGAGATGTCGACCACTATGCAGGACTCAGAGACCGAAGGATAAACTCAAAAGGGCTTTATTTAGCCAAAAACTCAACATACAGGTCCAAAGGGATTTCAGGTTGAGTACACAGGAAGGTAAACAGGGAGGCAAAAGGATGACAACCAGGGGACGAACCAGGATGACGTGACAATGGTAACACGGGAAGACGGAACTTAAATAGACGAGACAGACCAATGAACAGGCAACAGATGGGAAGGGAACACGGCTGGAAACAATCAGGGCAGGAAGTAAAACAGGGACCAGACGGACTACCAAAATAAGACAGCACATGAGGATGTCCTCTGTAGAGTATGGGGAGGACTGGTGGTGGGAGATGGGCGTTTCTAAGCCTTGTCAGAAAGCAGAGATGTTGCTGGGATTTCTTGGCTCTGGAGTTGGTTCTCCTCCAAGTGAACACTGCGAGGAATTTGATGGTCGTGCTGATCGCCACAGAGGCTCCGACAACATTCAGTGGATCTCTTGAAGTCAACAATCACCTCTTTTGCTTTGCCCACATTCAGAGACAGACTGCTGACGCTGCACCTCCTCTCTGTCGCTGACTCATTGTACCTCCTGAGCAGACTCACCGCGGTTGTGTCATCGGCAAACTTAATGATGTGGTCTGAGCTGCACAGCCGTGAGTCAGCAGGGGAAACGGTGACGGATTGAGCACACAGCCCCGGAGGGCCCCAGTGCTCAGTGTGGCGGTGCTGGAGATGTTATTACTGATCCGCACTGAGGTCTTCCAGTCAGGAAATCCAGGATCCAGTTGCAGACCCAGCAGGCTCAGCTTACCAATCAGGTGCTGAGTAACAACTGTGTTAAACACATTTGTATGTATGAGAGCCAGATGTCGGGTGGTGGCCGCTGAGTCGGGGTGATGTGCGAACTGTAGGGGGTCTCGTGAGGGTGACAGCAGGGATGTCCTGATGACGAGCTTCCCTGGGCACTTCATGGTGACAGGTGTGAGCCGAGCGAGACGGTCGTCACTGAGGCAGAACCAATGACTGCAGTTTGGATCCCCAAAAGTGAAGCCAAATTATCTCTGTCACCCCCTGCTGTCTGGCTGCGGTATAAGCCCTAAGTCCCGCCCCTTCCGTGGTAGTGGATAACTAAAATGAAAAAGTTCTCCTCAGATAAATTTTTTCTCAGAGATGGTTTGTGCCATTTGAGGCAGTTCTTTTCATGCTGATTTGGGTTCAGAGGGTCTCCTTTCTCATAAATGAGGGATCTGATGTAAAACGGGGGCGTAAACTCATGACTGGCAGCTCTGACTGCCAGTGGAAGAAGAACCTGATCCAGTGAGAAAACACGATGTGCTCTCACATGGTCGTGAAATGCTTGCATTTCTCAGGAAATTTACTGCATTTTGGCCATAACTGAAGAATCAATCCAAGCACTGAACGTGGACACCGTGGAGCAGAGCCGGTCTAATGGCAGTGCCACTAATGATGCTACAGCCGAGGAGTTCATGCCTGCAGACAGGCTCAGAAAAACTCACATCAGAACCTCAGCATGAGCACACTGTAACACCCAGCTTCATCAGGAAGGCAAAGAGTTGACTGTCAAAAAATGTTGCTATGAAACTCCTCGACAACATTACAAAGACTATTTCAGGAAATGCACGCCAGCCCACAGCTGTCGGCATTACTCAGCCCGAAGAAAACAGAGACTCAAAGCTGCTCTGATTGGACTGTATAAATCCTGACTTCATACCCACGGCGGCAGCTCCAATCATCCCTTCGGCCTGAGTGTTTCTGGGTCAGGCTGATGCAATGCAGCAGATTACAAGATCCAGAGCAGCAGGTCACTCTCATGCCTTCAGCCTGAGGTGACTGTCACACTCAGAGGTGATTGGATTTGACCTCAGCATCCTCAGCAGCGGCATTTGGCTTACATGCACATGGCAGGACAGGGCTGGACATCTGCTGCACACCAAACACAACATCATCCACATCGTGGTGACACAGAACGCAGACTGTGTAGGCTGTGATGCAAACTCATTCGTTTTTGTGACACGCGAACAAAAAGTTCAGCTCCTGTGTTCTTTGACAAAATCTCCACTACAAACACGTGCTCTCCGCAATAAAACCCCTCCGGATTGAAACTGTCGGTGAGCCATCATTTGTCAGGCTTCTGCCTCCGCAGAACCACAACCTGTGGAGGATCAGCTTAATCCGCAGTGCGGTACACAATCGGAGGAAAAGTCGAGCTATTATGGTGGAGTGATCCAAGTGAAGTGAATTCAGTAAAAACCAGTAATCTGTTTACAACAGCTGTGCCCACTGGCAACACTGCGCGCATTTTATTACTGCTGGTGTGCTGAAGGAAAAGTCAATCCTTCCCGAGATTCTCCTACGTTGTT
Source organism: Etroplus canarensis (assembly GCA_015106775.1). Lineage (NCBI taxonomy): Eukaryota > Metazoa > Chordata > Actinopteri > Cichliformes > Cichlidae > Etroplus > Etroplus canarensis. The sequence goes on along the minus strand of VUQH01080639.1, from coordinate 14,395 downwards.
AAAGCTTCACTCACTTACGCAGAGCAGTTTGTCGACGCCGCTTGCTTTGATTTTGTTTTCCTATGTCACACGCTGCCTGGCCAAAAACAAAGTCACCACCTGGATTTAACCAAGCAAACAGCTAAGAGCCTTCTATTGGACACTCAGTGCACTTTTTAATATGCTTTGGTTGGCAACAGGTCATTAAATCCTAACCGATGGAGTAGGCAGCTTCACGGCGTAAATGAAATGCCTAGAATTTGCCTAGCTGCCTTAAATCTGACCCTGTGTGACCTTGACCTTTGACCCTATGACTTCAGATCTTCTAACCATTATAGTATTAACCACACTAAGTTTGGTAAAGATCCAGCAAACCCGTCAGCTCCTGTAGTGGTAACAAGATATGTAACGGATAGACGGACAACCTGAAAACAGAATAACAGCCATGTTGGAAGACGCACGCTGCAGTGACCCGGTAGTGTAGCGGTTTACACAGTCGCCTTATGTTACAAGTTCCTGATCATGATCAGAGATCACTAATGGCTTGGTTTAATGGTGAAAGTACGAGAATTTCCACTTGCACACGGGAACTGTGCAGCTTTAAGAAAACCACTTATCAGTGAGACTAATGGGAAAAAAAGGCTTCAATTTGCTGGGAGAATGAAGACTGGACTCTGGAGCAATGGAAAGGGGTCATGTGGTCTCATGAGTCCAGTTTTACCCTGCTCCACAGCGATGGGCGCAGCGAGGTGGATGAAGTAATGCACCCATCATGCCTAGTGCCTACCTTACCAGCGTGTGGGGCAGTGTTACAATCCGGGGTTGCTTCAGTAGTTCGGGTCTCAGTTCAGTAACAGATGAACTACCTGTGTGTGCTGGCTGACCAGGTGTTTCCACTGATGGATGTTTTGGATTGGACTGGATTACTTTATTGTCATTTCAACTACATATAAATACTCAGTGAAATGAAACAGTGTTCCCCCAGGACCCGGTGCCCTGGCCAGGGCCCGCCTCCGGCCCAGCACAACACCCCGCCCGCGATGTCCTCTTCCCCGGCCACCGGCAATGACGCTGAGGACTGAAGTCCCGGTCCACACAGCAAGTTGAAATCAGAGCCCCCAGAAACCGCCCATCCACAGCATCAGCCCTGTGATGATACTCCCCCCAGTACCCAAAAACGTTGGTCTCCTTCACGCTGCCCGGCAGGTCATGAAAAACAATACTGCCAGATCGCCAGTTAGCATCGTCTGTGGACGGCGCTACGGAGCCACGACGGCATCTGGTCGTCCTCGAACCTCCGACTTTCGAATGCGAACACCACCGTCCGGGCATCCACACACCCGAATACCGGGTCAAAACCAGGTCAAAACAGGGACAATCACAGGGATTCAAGCACCATCTTGGTTCTGGAGTGGCCGCGTGCTACCGTCATCTTGAGCCATCTTGGTCCTTTTTATTTTTATTGTTGTTTATGGTTTTCTCCCTTGATGGCACAGGCATATCCTACAATGACAAAAGGTTCCTCTGGCTCAGATGGTGAAGAGAGGTCCAGGGAGCATGATGGATTGGACGCCACAGGGTCCAGACCAAACCCCACTGGGACTCTCTGAGATGTGCTGGAAAAGGATCTGGACCTGGGTGAAAAATGAATGCCACTCTGGATGGAAACAAAGACTGTGGCTTTGCATAGCCTTTCACAAAATGATGCCATCCTCACGGTGTGCCAGATTTCTTCATATGGTGCTGAGAGCCAAAGAAATTACCATCTACATTTAAATGAGATGTCAGTATTGTTTTTGTTTCACCAGGTAATCAAAGTTTGATACATGACTTGTTTTTAAAGAGTTCACATTTATGCAGTATTTCCTTTTGAACCAGCTCGTTCCAGCCCACGCAGAGCTGCCTTAACATCAACTTGACAAAATCGAAAGATATTTAAATGCAGCGTCATGGATGGAGACAAAATGAGAGGCTCCCGGTTCACTATTTAGACTAAAGAGCCTTTGAAAGAAGGACAAGTGTGTGACAAACCCAGAATAACAAAAGCCGTCTGAATGAGAACCTACAGGGACATCAGCTAATATGTCAACGTCTCTGAGAAAGCATCTCTTGAGGTAATGTGATGTAATGCAGCGCTACGTTTGAATAAATATATTCGACTGGATGGTCACAAAGCTGGAAATCAAAAAGCAGTGTTCACTGTCAGACAGTTTCAGGGTCTTAGTTCCTGTCAGGCCAACATTACTGTGTGGTACTGAAGGGCAAGTGAAGAAAACAGATGGGTAGTGGTTCTTAAAGTGATAAAGTGATAAGACTGCAGAATCTCCAAGGGGTCGTCACACCATGCAATGCTCAGAGAAACAGCAAAACAAAAACCCAGAGAGCTACACCTCAGACTCTACAGGTCTCCATCAGCATGTTAAAGGTTAAAGTTCACTGAACTGAACAAGTATGGCTTGTTTGGAAGGGGGGCAGGAGAAAAACTCCTCCTTCTAAAAAGAACAGGTTAGGTTTGAAAAACTGTATCTAAAGAAAGCACAGGACTTCTAGAACAAAGTCCTATGGACAAACAAGACCAGAGTGGAGATATCTGGCCAGAATTCACAGCACCGAACTCAGCATATCAGCACAAACACCTCATACCAACTGTCAGCACGGTGGTGGAGGGATGGTGATTTGGGCCTGTGCTGAAGCCACAGGACCCGGACACCTTGCAGTCGCTGAGTCCACCATGAACCCCTCTGTATACTAAAGTATTCTAGAGTCAGATGTGAGGACATCTGTCCCACAGCTGTGTCACGCAACAGGACAATGATCCCAAACACAGCAGCAAATCTCCAACAGAACATCTGGAACAGAAAAGAACCGAGGCACCGCAGTGGCTGTGCTGTGCAAAAATGAAGGGCTGCAAACCTCAGTGAACCCAAGTTTTAAAGAAGAGTTGGCTCCACAATGATGTGCGAGACTGATGAAGTCATACAGACAACCATTGCTGCAACCTATTGCTGCTACAAGATACTGAATCATAGGGTTTCCTCAGTTTATCATCAAACTGTACAACATAATAAGTTACTGTGTGGAAGAAAGCACAGCATAAACCAAATGTTGCCTGCTGCGTGCACAAACACGTTAGCTGCTGGATTTTTGACACAAGAAAAATGCAACATGTTCCACACACGGGGACTCGCTCTAACTTTGCAGACAGAATGAGAAGATCCTACCCAAAGATTACTTGTAGAAAATGGAAAAATAAAATGTTGGGGGATGGGCTGACAATGCTTAGCAGTTTGTGAGCCTGTAGGTGGGCTAGCTTGGAAACTTCATTCCATCCATTTTCTGCTGATTATCTTGGTCTTGGGGGGCAGCATTTTAAGCAGAGACATCCAGACCTCCTCCAGCTCTTCTGGTGGGACAAACGAGACATTCCCAGGCCAGCCAAGGGACATAAAACTCTTCAGCGTGTCCTTGGTTGGCCCCAGGGCCTCCTCCCAGTGGGATGAGCCCAGAACACCTCGCCTTAACTTTATGTAATACTTAAATAATTTACAAATAGATGATCCTGCACAGGTGACTCTAAATAATTCATGCTCAGGCTCACTAAAGTGCTCGATGAAGCCTGAAGTTATAGAAAGTTACAAGATATCCAATGGGAATGAAACACCCATCCATCCATCCATCCATCCATCCACCTTCTGGGTTGCAGGAGCAGTTGCCTGAGCAGAGACGCCCAGACCTCTTTCTTCCTAGTGACCTCCTCCACTCTTCCACTTGGTACATCTCTCAGCATGGCCTGGGTTTGGCCTGGGGCTTCCTCCTGGTAGGACACGCCCGAAACACCTCATCTATGAGGCACACTAGTGAGATGCCTGATCCACCTCGACTGGCTCCTTTCACAGTGGAAGAGGAGCAGGTCTCCTTGGAGCCCCTCCCAGATGACCGAGCTCCTCACCCTCACTCTCTAAAGGACATTAATTTTGACCACGTGTATCTGGAATGTCATCCTTTTGGTTACTGTCCAAAGCTCATGACCACATGCGAAGGTGGGAACGCAAATCCCTCTTCAGCACAACTGACCGGTACAGCACCCCGATCACTGCAGCTGCTCAATCGATCCGTCTCTCTCCTGCTTCACTCTAGCTTCACTCGTGAACGCCACCCTGAGACGCTTTGGGTAGCGGCTCCAGTGAAAACAGACGCCCTGTTTCCCCTTCAGTTTCTAAACCTTCCACTGGAAATATTCCAGGGATTTTAGAAAACCCTAAAAATGAAAATGATGTCTTACCGGGAAGTATACTGTGGACAGGTGTGGCTATGTTTATGTCCTGCAGGTGCTCCAGGGTCTCGGTGTGGAAGAGGCGCAGCGTGGAGCCAGAGTTGAAGGCGATCCAGATGCCGACCCCGGCCACCACCATGTGGGACACCACCATACCCTCATCCTGGTGGGCCTCCAACTGCCTCTAAATAAGAGAGAGGGAATGATGTGAGAAGACTGAAGCAAATAAGCCTGAGGGGAATACCTGATGCTGAAGTTATGATTAGGAAGGCGTTCCTCAAGTGCAGGTCATAAGTTACGATGAACACACTTGTTCAGTGTCAGCCTGAAAATTTGATTTGAATCAAGCACAGTCTTCATGATCTAAACACCAATGAGCTTTTTTTTCTCATAATTAATTTCACACATCTCACTGGGTCAGACGTGTTTACACTGCATATTTTAGGCTGTCACATGTTGGCTGTGTGACTACAAAGTAGAGAAACAGCACTCAGCCCACTGAAAGTCTGCCTCGCGCTGTTTAGACTGCAGCGGCCCATGCTGTGTTAACTGTTGGCGTTCTAATTATGCTTCAGGCACAAATTGAAAGCTTGCAAAAGACAACAGCATATGATATATTATTCATCCAACGCACTCAAGTTCTTGATTTGTGCTGCAAATGATTTAAAATCTCAACTAAATATATTTCATGTACTTTTCCTCAACTCTGCAGCTTCCATCCAAGAATCAGTTTGAAAAGAAATAGTCCAATAAAAATAAGCAGCCAGGGTTTCTTGTGTTTTTCTAAAATGGTCTGATCAACAGTTCTCCAGACGTTCTGAAGCTTTCCAAGTGTTTCTTTGAATGTTTTCAGTCCAGTCCGTGCACCTGACTGTTTTCACAGGAAGGTTTTTGTTTGTTAAGCCATTTACCTCTGACCTGTGAATCATTCAAGCATAAAAAAGGACATTACACAAAGGATGAGCCAGTGCTGTGTCGACACATAACAGACCACTTAGCAAAGAATCCATTTTAAATTGGATCTTTAGGCTCTTTGTTACTAACTGTCATTAAACGTCATAGTGGCAGAGGCGTGGACCCCAACGCAGGACTCAGAGATGAGAGGTAAAACTCTAAAGAGACAGACAGAGCGCTCGCAGTGGCGAAGCGAGCAGGCAGAAGGCTCTCCTCGGCTCTCCTCAGCTTGAGGGGGCCGGAGGATGCTCTCCTCGGCTCGAGGAGGCTGACTGGAGCTCTCCTCGGCCAGGGAAGGGAGAGGGCCCTTCTTGGCACGAGGAGGAGAAAAGGAAGGCGACTCAGCGGATGCAGAGGGCAAGGAGGGCGCCCCAGCGCCGGCTGAGAGTGAGGAAAACGCCTCAGCATCGGCTGACGGCGGAGAGAGCACGTCAGTGTCAGCTGATGGCGGAGAATGCGCCTCAGTGGCTACTGATGGCAGGGAATGCGCCTCAGCAGCCGCTGAAGGCGAGGAGGGAACATCAGCAGCGGAGGCTGGAGGCGGTAGGGAAGCCTCAGTGGCGGCTAGAGGCGGTAGAAGCACATCAGCGGTGGCTGATGGCGGAAAGGGTGCATCAGCGGCAGCTGGAGGCGCAGGAATGGCCTCAGCGGCGGCTGGCAGCTCGGATGGCTCCAACGGCGTGAGCTCTACGGCAGAGGAGGACTCGGTCTGCCCCTGCAGCACGAGCCCAGAAGAGAGAGGATGCTCGAACTGCCCCTGCAGCCTGAGCTCTGATGACCGCTTCAGCTGAGGCAGCGGCAGATCGAGCGCGCACGGTTCCTCCAATGCAGGCAGTTCTGGGGTGCACCGCCCCTCTGATGGCAGCTGCCCTGATGCGCGCTGGTTGAGGAGGCACCGTCGGGTGTGCCGTCGCTTTTTGCCGGCCTGCTCCTGCAGATCCGGCTTGAGACGTGCCGACGGAACGTCCACACATTGCTCCTCCGGCACCAACAGCTCCCACGCACGCCACTCAGGCACAGCGTCTGGCAGGGAAGCAGCGGTGGATTCACCCAGCTTCTCCTCCGTCAAGCCGGGTGGTGGAGAAAAGAGGGAGCCACCAGGGAGGCGGGACGAGAAGGAAGTGGAGACGTCGGGCAGCTAATCGCGCCGATATCCACGCCGAATCTCTCCACCATCAGATGCAACCTGGCATCGTGTGCTCGATGCCAGAACTCGAGCAGGCCTGGAAGGAGCTGTAGGCTGGGCTGGTTCTCAAAAATCTCCTGGATGCGGGTGAGCTTGAGCAGACGGTTCAAGTCAGCCAGAGGGTGCTCCAGTGCCTTACCGCAACTCCACAGCTCACCGAGGAGATCCAGCAACTCCTCCTCAGGTAAACTGCAGTCCGTGGGGTCCATTACTGGTCGCATCGTTCTGTCATGAAACGTCATAGTGGCAGAGGCGTGGACCCCAACGCAGGACTCAAGACGAGAGGTAAAACTCTAAAGAGCCTTTATTCGGCCAGCACATCAAGCAACCAGACTTGTGGGACAAAGGATGTGCATGGAAGGAACGCTGGAGACAAAAGGTGATGACGCGACAGCGACAGACCAGGGAGACGGGACTAAAATAGACGAAGACAGAATCATTAATCAGAGACAGGTGGGAAGGGAACGCAGCTGGGGATAATCAAGGCAGGAGACAGACAGGACGTGGAACACCAGGACAGAAAGGTTACCAAAATAAAACAGGACATGACACAGACTGGGACGAGGACCACTAGGGAGACAGGCCAGGAAGGGAACAGAAAGAGGGAAACCGACTCCAAAACGGACCGACAGGGCGAGTCATGACACAATTGTTTGTGAACTTCATGGAATTCTGTTTTTCTTTGGAAAACAATAACATTTGCAAGTGATCCCAAACTTTTTGGATTAAGGTCTGGTGAATTTTTTGGCCATGGGCCCAAAATTTCAGTGTTTTGCTCTTCAAGACAATTAGTTATCACTTTTGCTTTATCGCAAGGTGCCCCATCATACCTGAAAAGGCATTGTTTGTTACCAAACTGTTCTTGAATGGTCGGTCTCAAGATGGGTTTCAGGATGGTTCACTGTCGACATGACACAGGACTTATGGTAACGCTCACCTTTTCTTCTCCGGACAAGTTTTTTCCCAAATGCCCCAAGCAATTGGAAAGGAGTTTCATCAGAGAAAGTTACTTGACCCCAGTCCTCAGCATTCCAGTCTATGTATCTGTTGCAGATATCAATCTGTCCCTGATGTTTTTCCTGGACATCAGTGGCTTCTTTGCTGCCATTCTTGACACCAGGCCATCCTCAAGAAGTTCTTCATGTCACTTTGCATGCAGATGCAGATGCACTCGCTCCTGCCTGCTGCCATTCCTGAGCAAATTCTGCACAGTTGATGCCTCAATCTTGCAGCTGAATCAGCTTTAGGAAATGGTCCTGGCACTTGCTGGACTTTCTTGAGCGCCCTGAGGCCTTCTTCCCAACAACTAAAACTCTCTCCTTAAAGTTCTTGATAAGCCGATAAATGGCCGATTTAGGTATGAGCATACTAGCAGAAATATCTTTAACTGGAAAGCCCTTTTGTTTAAAGCAATGTTGACTGCATGTGTTTCCTTGCAGATACCCATGGTTAACAGAGGAAGAACAATGCTTTCAAGCACCATCTTCCAGTTAAATCACTGACAAACTGTAAGCTGGTCCTTTTCATTGCAACGAGGAACAATGGAAATAATTTTCCATCTATCTATCTATTGAGAGAGAGAGATTGTCTTTGCCTACTATTTTTTAAACAAACTTCAATTTACTTGTGATTTTGCTAAGGATAAAATATTTGTTGTTGATATGTGAATCATTTCAGTGATGGGGTCTTTCTACAACTCTGTATTACAAAAATACTCTCGAGTACATGCTGCTGTTGGTTACTAGTGCACATCATAAATCACTTAAGAAGAATAAATTGTCAATTTTATAGATTGAGAATCTTGTGTTAGACAACAGAAGAATTTATCACAAAAGCAGCAGACATGAACTTAAAATTTCTCTCATGGGGATATCCCACAGGGTAGAACTTACATATAATTCAGCCCCAGCAAGATCTCGTTCTGATCTGGTAATCACTCGTCAGAGATAAAAGAAAAGACTATTGTTACGATGACTAGGAATAGAAATATATTGTATCTTTGAAGATTCACCTATGTTTGTGTACAAACCCCATTTCCAGAAATGTTGTGATATTTTCCATTACTTTACTAATATCACTGTACCAAAGGCTGCTCCCTTGTATTCACCCCATGGGGTCACCACAGAAGATTAGTACACATTGGTAATTCAGCAGAGGTTTTACACTGGATGTCCTTCCTGACGCGGCCCTCCATGGTGAGAGTCCCCACCTGGAAGCGAACCAGGGACCTTTCACTTGTAAGCTGAATGTGTAAACCACTATTCCCCATTACTTTAGTCATATCATCTTCTTCTTTCGGCTGCTCCCGTTAAGGGTCGCCACACCAGCTCATCTGCCTCCATCTCACCTTATCCCCATCCTCTGCCCTCACACCAACCCTCTGCATGTTCTCCTTCTTCCTCCATCTTCAATTCTGCCACTTCCAGCTCTGCCTCCTGTTTGGCATTACTTTACTCATACATTATTTACTAATATACCAAACATAGTAGAATATTTTTTTAATTTAATTTCTTTTGTTTCTTTGATTTTGATACAATTGGTGTGTTTAAAATGGCATAGTAAATTATTTTTGACCCATGACCCATACAGTATATGCTGATTTTATTTATTTATTTTATTTTTTGTAATTTTAACAGGGCTGAGTACTGAACACTGTCCCAAATCTCTCTGTGTGTTCTAGATGCAAGGTGATTTACCATCCTTGTAATTATGGCCTATCTGGGGAGTCTGCCCCCTTCCCAAACACCCACCCACACACACACACGCACACACACTCAGATATACACAGAAAGAAAAGTTCTGCACTGGGCTATCCATAACCTTGACATTGCTGCAGCAGCGTAGCTCTTTGAGACCAAACACTCTGTGTTCTCCACTCTCTCTAAACTACATTAACACTGCCCAGCAGCCCACCATCCATGCTCCAATATCTCTCTTGTTTTAGTGATCCAACAAATCACTGCCTGCTGCTGTATGCAACCAAACAATTAAGCCAACACAAGATTACACTTTAAATTTTATAAGGCAGTGGTTGCAAGTCATCCCTGAACCACAAACCAGGACAAAATACATTATTTTATAGGGAATATATTATAGGGATTTTATCACACACACCTTTCTCACCGACCTCTCATTTAATTTGAAGTGTAACAGCATCATTTGGGAGCAAAATATACGGAGGGTTTCTAAAATATTTCCAGAGTGTTTCTCTCATCCACAGATATTTATACACAGATCACTGCTCTTGGTCATTAGAGTGTGTCCCTAAAACATTACCTCATCCCTAGTTTTCTTGCACTCTATTAATCTAGCCAGCAGATACTTACCCCAGGCACTGATTTACCTGCAGATAAATCTGATGCCATATGGATTGGATTAAATGTTGGCATGGAGTTAAGTTTATAGCGTTAGTTTATGATAAAAGCCGAGAGGTCGGCTGGGTTTAGATTAACACACTAGCTCACATGCCTTCTCTCCCTCTGAACTGGAGATTATATCAGGATTAAAATTACAGTCAATCAATTTTTCTCTCAGCGCAAAGAGCCTGTAAATGTAATCACGGGCTCAGATTTTACTAGGTTGACTCATACAGTATGAAAATGTGACCTAAATTTCAACAGCTCGTACGATGGGGGTATAGACATACAAAGAGTTTCGGAATTTATTGTTTCATTTTTGAACTCACAAAACAATACTCTAGTCATGGATTCAAATATTGTAAGTACAGTATGTGCCAGTTGTCAGAATTCTTATACTTCAGCCTAATACAGAACAAAATTATAATTCCAAATGCCCTTATTTAAAACAAAATAAAGTGTTTCTTTCAGTGATCTTAGACGTTACATCAGGATACAGCTGTTGTCTTGTTGAGATGTACCAGGCTATGATATTTCCATAGTTATCATAAGAGAAAACTGCAGGCTCAGTGATAATCAGATTTTATACACTTATGTTTCAAAGACCATGTAACTCAACACACTTGATGTTTTTTTTATTCACAAAGCAATTCATTCAATTACCTTACAGTAGATTGAGCCCTCCCTGAGACTTCCACAGTCACTTTCAAAGTTAACTACGGTAATTAATGCAATGTGTCCGCTCATCAGTCTAACTTTAAAGTCAAAGGACTGATTACAGTTTAAATGTTTCCTTTTCTTTTGGAGGCAATTATTTCTTTGATTCATAGCTGTTTTGTCACATCACGATACAAATCTCTGTTCAACTGCCTTGTTTGTAGTGTTTTTGTAAAATGACAGAAGATGTGCAAGACTTCTGAGCCAATTTATTTGTGTTGTTAATCAGTTACAGGCTGATGCTTTTAATTAATATGATACTCACTTGCTGGAAATTAATTTTCTGTTTTCAACATTCACTATCTTCTCTTCCTCTTCCTCCACTGTCTTTCCCACCCTCCTTTTTGTTTGTTTAAATTTAGAAGACTCAAATTTTTCCGACAGTGCATTACAAGCCGAAAGGGGGATTTTGTAATTTCTTGTTTCGTGTTGATTAAGTTAGTTGATCTAATTACCCATCTTTTACTCTAACCTTATTTTTTTTTTTTTTTTTACATGTAATACTGTTTGAAAGGTTTTAATCCAAAACTGGGAAAATGTTTTACCCTTATCTGATCAGCTGATATCAGATGATATCCTCCAATTATTTCCAGAAAATACTGCAAACTGTCTGCATGTGAAGGATAATCATGATACTGTTCTTACTTTTCTTGCTGGTATAGTTTATTGCTTACTTTCTGTTGATGTTGGAAGTGGTTTTAAAAAAAAATCCCTTATGCATGTCTCTTCCACTTACCCTCTAGTCTTATGTAAATTGTGATGTTTTCACAATGCAGAAAGAACGCTTCAGAAGAATCAAATGCAAGTTGCAGAATCATGTACTATTTAACCTGATACCAGTGAGGAAAAGGCAAGCACAGGATATCCTTAAACTGGTTGCATTTTTATACTTCAAATATTCTGTTCCTCAGTTCATTCAGATTAAGGAACTTTCAATATTGTGCCTAAAGCTAAGCTTTCTGACCTTCACGTGGCCAAGGACCCAAGAAAGACTTTGAGGCCGACAGGACAGACAGGCATCAAAGAAGGGCTTTGAGAACCTTAGTATCCGCTCATCATGTTAATAGAGCAGAACATAGTCCCTTTTTCCAGTAGAAAAGAAGAATCCTTAAGTAAAATCCCCTCACTTATCCGCAGTGTGTCTGTGTCGTGGGAGCTTTGCCACACCAAAGGCCCCTTAAAGAATAAAATTAAATAAAACTGAGAACAGACAAAGCAAAGTGATAGCATTTACCGGTTCTTCAATCCCCTTATTTTTTATTTTTTTGAGCTTTTTTGAACTGTTTTGTATGCTGTTTATATCTGGGATTTATTTAAAATCTTGGCATAATTAATTTCTAGTCTTTGGGAAATCTTAAAACCCTTCTACACATTGCCCTTCCTTCCTGTAATTATGCATTACATCTACTTAAGTCAATGTTCCTGTTTAAGTGAAATACATCCAATTATGTACCGATTTTGTAGCATCCATTGCAGGTGCCGGGTCTCTTTTTATTGGCAAAAACCTTGTATTTACCCATCCATGTTGCAAAGGCACTTAAGCATCTGTACTTTATGCAGTTCTATCCCGATTTACCCTGGTGACACTATAAACTCTTGCTGAAGATGAGATCTGGTAGTATTTTAGCTATTTCAATACTTTGTTGAAAACTGAATACACAGTGGAAGTGCCCAGACTTGCACCTTTGCATATCTCTGTTTTTCTTCTTATGAGAGGTGATGTAAAATTTTGTGGCAGATTAAAAATTAAAACACCTGTGTTGCAAATCTATGGAATGTGTAGTGTTGGCAGAAGTGTTGAAACAGTGTTTTCCCCCCAGGGTCCTTGCACCCATCGCATGACTAGAAACTATAAATAACTAGGCATTCTGCTGTCTCAGAATTCTCTGAATCTTTTCACGCTATCATGCACTGTAGATGTCGAAGGACCTAAATTCTTTGCAATCTTGCATTAAGAAATGTTCCCTTTGAACTGACTAACGGTTCTGTCAAGAATTTTGGCACAGACGAGTGAGCCACAACCCAGCCTAGCTTGCGAAGATCGAGCCTTTTATGGATGCTACTTTTGTTTTCAATCATGACACCAGACTTGGTACCAATCAGAATCAGAATACTTTATTAATCCCTGTCGAGGGATTTCTTCCAATTAACCTGCTTAATGTGGAGTCTCCCAGATCTGTGTTACTTCAATATTCTGTCTATCATATTCTTTCTATCTTATTTTAAACTTTTGTCGAATGTGTTGCAACCATCAAATTCTAAATTTGTATATATTTGCAAAATACAATGAGGCTGGATGTTAAAACCGATGAAAATCTTTGTGTTTTTATCAGTTAAAGGAAGGTCCACCTGAAATAACATCAGTTTCTCTCATTATTGCATTTTGGGAGATAGCTCAGCTTTTCTGGAAATAGGGACTGTAGTTAACAGTACAGATTATACGTCACACAGCAGGTGAGGTTTGAAAACAGTGAAAACAAACACAAGAACACAGAACTCAGAATAGAACACATTACACAGTCAATGGGGGGATCCACACAGGATGCAGTTTGTTCGTTGTAGCTGACGGTGTGTCACTTGTGGACATTCCATGCTCCAGTTGCCTAGGTAACCCTCTAATGTGTTTACCACCTACTCATGTATCAATCAGGGGTACCGTATCTTCTTATTGGTTTGAAGTCACAGAATTTCAAAGGCACAGGTGGTAAAAAGTGGAGGATTCTGAATTTTGGGGCTATTTTTTTTCTAATTAAAAGACCTTTACAAATATGCAGTTAAAGATTAGCTGTTTCAGTGTTAGGGTGTGACACTGTTAAGGGCTGCCCCTGCATTTGATATGTAGGTTCATAGGCAATTTCTGTTGTCAAACTACAGCAAACTTTTTTGATTGTTTGTTTTATGATTTTCAACATTGTAAGGTGAGGTTAAATAAAAGTATTAAACCACTATGAGGTTCACATTTAAGTTATTCAAAGTGGCTACTATTTGCTTCAATGAGAGCTTGAGATATAGCCCTATGTGATTGCTGTAGTGATCAGAATTATGGCAAGAATCATTCAATTAAGCGTCAAGGACTCTTTAGTTTTTTCAAGTGTAGTCACAAAAACCATTAAAAAACTAAAACGTGATGAAAGCTGCATTTGTGAGGAGCATCTCAGGAAAGAAGGACGAGGCTCAACAACTTGCCATCTACTGCAACAGTTTAAGTTCAGTGACAATGGCAGAGCAATGACCCAAACACACAGGTTGCATAATGGCAATTTGGCCAAGGAGAGTGATGACTGGCCTTCACAATAACCCAAGATAAACAAAATTGAAATCAGTAAGGATCTGCAGTACATAAGCTTGGTATGTTAGGGAAGCCCTAAAATTTTTGTTGACACTTTTTGTTTTGTTTTGTTTTAACATAATGCCAGGTATGGTATATTTCACTGTTTTGGTGTCTTTAGCATTCCCCCCCGTGGATCGCCACCTTATTGTGGTGGGGGGGTTTGCGAGTTCTTATGATCCCAGGAGCTATGTTGTCGGGGGCAGTTTGCCCCTGGTAGGGTCACCCATGGCAAACAGGTCCTGGGTGAAGAGCCAGACTAAGAGCGGTCCAAGGATCCCTATGATGAAGAGACGCAGGATTCCGTGTACCTCGCCCGGTTTGGGGTTACCGGGGCCCCGTCCTGGAGCCAGGCCTGGGGGAGGGGCTCGACGGCAAGCGCCTGGTGGCCGGGGTTCTACCCACGGAACCTGGCCGGGCCCAGCCCGAAGAAGCAACGTGGGTCCGCCCTCCAGTGGGCTCACCACCTGCAGGAGGGACCATGGGGGTCCGGTGCTATGCGAATTGGGTGGCGGTCCAGGGCGGAGACCTTGGCGGCCCAATCCTCGGCTTGCTAAACTGGCTCTTGGGACGTGGAACGTCACCTCTCTGGTGGGGAAAGA